>JAULBM010343657.1:0-22473 GCA_032357055.1 Geukensia granosissima
ATTACCAAGGCAAATATTTAATGATTATGTGATTATATTGGCAAAAAATGGTGATTATGTGATTACTAGGACCCCCCATGAGGGGCCTCAAAAACCGCCAAAACAGGATTTTTTTGCTGCTCGGTAGACGTTATCACTCAAGAAACTTTATGTTCACCACCACAATCTTGACGTTCAGTATGGTTTCCGCTTCACAAATGAAGATACATTTTTTCCTATGAAGCTGCGGAGTAACCTAAAAAGCTGTACATTTTGATACCTGTAGTCCGTTAAATCCCTTTTCCATTTACCCTGATATGACTAATGCGGGATTAGAAAATGGAAAATACGGCGGCCGTCTTTAAAGAGGCTTCCAGACCACCTATGGTTTTTGGTTGGGCCAGCATTGTTCATAGTATGTACATATGTGTCATGTTCTCGAGAGAGCCGTGTTTGTCGACTTAACACATTTTGTCTGGCCTTAAGGATTACTTTTGCTACCTCTTAAAATATTCATTATCAAAGTATCAAATAATGATTTTACAGAAATATACTTTTAAACATTCCGTACAATGCTACAAATTTTCGCATACAAATGATTAAATAAATAAGAGATTATCAACTATGTTTCACTTCCACCTGATGTCTCATACTCACCCCATTTTCATTCCCGGCTAAGGTTATTAGTGGGGAGTGAGGTAGGAGGGGTGAATGGGTATACAAATAGTTGACATTCTCGTTTTTGTTTATTTGTAACATTGTATCTGTATTTTCACTTGTTTTCGTAAAATTTGTACATGTTTTCTTTAAAGCCCAAAATATGATAAAATTCAGGTAAGAGCAGTATTATTTTATGCATTCACGATTTTTTATTTAGGTCAACTTAGAGCTTTTCACAAGGTTGTATTCCACCCTTGTTCAGGGTCTTGTGGAGACCACTAAATTTATAAATTCCTCTGTTTTTCTCTTTTCTTTTTAAATGTATGGTAATAAGACACTGTTTTGTTCTAATCATTTTTATGTAGTTAAATGTCAAGAAATTCAGCTGACCTTTGAGTATTGGGGACAATATTTACGGGAACTGTAGCGTTGATTACAAGATTTGACTTCCCGAGTGTCCTGACGAATTTGATTGTCTCTCGAAATTGGGATAAATCAAATGCGACTAATTTTTAAAACTTAAGTTTCGGTAAACATAAGGTTTTAATTATTGAAAACTATATTGATGTTATTGATGTTATTATCCGTCATAAAAATTAAATTTGCAACCCAGGTTGGGTGATAATAACGTAAAATAGACATCACCCAGCCCGTGAAAAATTAAAACGTCACTTTGTTGTCAGGATTTTTTTAACTCCAAAATTTCAAGAGGGTATGGGGGTCAGTACAATATTAAAGCGGGTCTGAAAGGAACCTTATTTTGAGCCTGATTTAAGTAATTTACATTTATGGAGTAATTTTCAGTGTCTGTAAACTAAACATATGCTTAAAGTAGTGAAATAAAGTCTCACACAACTGGAAGCTGAAGATACAGACCTTGGTTCGTACAATTTAGAGTCGTGGTTTCATGTGTAGTTTATTGTTCGTTTGTTCGTTTCCCAGAACGTTTGTTCGTTCGTTAACAATGATTCATTCGTTCTTTCGATAAGATCAGTCGTTCGTTTATTTTCGGGTAAAAGAACGCACGAACTATCTCATCGTTGGAACGAACAAGAGAATGATTCAATATTTTAATAACAGTTTTAAAAGGAATATCTCATATGCTGTTGTTCAAGTGAAATAAATTGCTACTGTACACGCACACGTGTGTCAAATTTCTGAATAAGTTCGTTTATAGTTTCGAATCTATTTTTTTAATTAAATTCATTAAAGTTGTTTGCGTTTTTTTTAACAAAAATACCTATTTTTACCTTGAATTGGCCATAACTTTATTTTCCAAATATACTTTTGCAAAATAACAGTCAAATATTATTTATATAAGCAGGGTTGTATAAATTGCAATTGATATAAGTATATATAAAAGTACATTTCTGATGTTGCAGTTCAGTATATATACAATACATGTACGTTGCCGGAAAATATCAAATTTATTTGTACGAGCTTTAGAAAAGGGTAAAATGTCGCGAGGCTTTGCCGAGAGTTTTTACCAGTTTCGCAGCGAGTACAAATGAATTTGATATTTTCCGGCAATGTACATGTACATATATTGTTTTTATCCTGCAATTCTTAAAAGGTAGATAAATGGACGATTTTTTTACTAAAATTGTTGAATCGTTTCATCATTTCTACGTTTCTTAAGAACGCGGACATGCTTAAAGACACCAGTCAGCTGGTTTCCGAATCTAATATTCTGGCTCGCTCATAATGCGTTAGAATAACAGGAGACAATATTATGCTACTGTACGATAATCACTTTGCAATATTCGTCACTCGTATTTGTATAATAAAACGCTTAATTGCAGGATAAAAGAAAACAGCTCCTTTTGAGCATATTTTATATTCTAAACTAATTTATGTTATTTTGGCATTGATTCAGAGCAAACAATTGTTAATGTTTTGACAGTTTTAACACACTCATTCAAATTGACCAATTATTTCCACTTTTCTGTTGATTGTAAACATTTACACAAAACTTTTATAAAAAGAATTCGAAGATACCAAAGGGGAAGACATAATAGTTAAATCAGAAGTCAAACATAGTACACACAACACTACAATGAAAACTAAAGCGAGTAACACGAACCCTACAAAAACTAGGGTGAGTTCTGGTTCTAAAGCAAGTCTTTTACATTTCATCTTCATCTCCGAAACCGCTGGCCGAATTGAACAGGAATCATCTATGGAAGATCCGATCAAAATTTCATCGTTTCGTCCTGATCGGACAAAAACATGGCCGCCATAGACGATTCTTTTTTCTGATATATTAAAAAAAAATCTTCTCTTTTAAATACGGCTTTGCAAAATAGAATATTTAATATTTGATGTATAGCGTCTACGGAAGGTCCTGTAAAAAATCGAATGTAGTGAAAACTGCATGACAATTAGGGAAATATATCTACAATAGTACTAAGCGGTCTTCCTCGGTATAAAGTCCTGAAATTCAATCATCTCACTGGGTAACAATCGTACAAAATGCAACCAAGTGAGTTTGTGTTCATAAGATAATATTTTTTGTTTACTCTTTTGGAAACACTCGACATACTCTTTATTATTAGTCTACATGTATGAATTTTTCTTAGAATTTTAAATCTTCTTTTTTACACATTTTTGCAAAGGAAAAATGAGGCCCCTCATGGGGGGGGGCGGGTCCTAGTAATCACATAATCACCATTTTTTGCCAATATAATCACATAATCATTAAATAATTGCCTTGGTAATCAAAAATTGATTATCTTTAGTAATCAAATAATCATAAACTAAAATCTTTGTAATCATTAAATAACAGTTTAAATGTTAAATATTTAATAACAAAAAAGCTTCAACAGTTGTAAATAACCTTTTAGATCATTTTATTTTTTTAAACTTGGTAATCATTTAATCAAAAATACAGTCCTAGGTAATCAAATAATCATGAAATATTTGGCTTAATAATCAAATAATCATTAAAAAACGGCCAAGTAATCACATAATCAAAAACCCCATGAGGGGCCTCCGTAGAAAGCAATAGACCAACTATGACGTCATATTTAATCCACATTTTGCGTTCACACTACGTTTTAATCCGCATTAACTAAGTGCGGATTAAGTTAATCTGGATTAATCAAACCTAGTGTGAACCAAATGTGACTTAATCCACATTTACCTGAGTAAATCCGGGTTAATTTTTGTAGTGTGAACAGGGCCTTAGATACATTAATAGGACAGGTCGAATCTGCCATGACATGACGTTGCTGCCCACATAAAAGTACGACGTCGTCATTTTTGCACAATTTTCCATTTTTCAATTGAGTTCCATACAATGTTAATCGGAAACAGTATTTTTGATATCAATCGATTCCCTATGCACAGAAGATTCATTGGCTTGTTTTTTTTAAATTCTATGGATACATTTTTGTTAAATTCAAATAATAATTTTCCTTAAATTATTATTTGAATTCAATTTTCGCAGATTTTTTTGTTGTTTATGTTGTTTCCCGTTACATCTATCTATTTTTGTCATTTTGTCCCTCAACTTTGGTTGGCCATTACTCAATAGTAAGACCGGTCAGTTATGGATTTTTGGCTTATTACTGTGTAGATCTGTGTATTTTGGTTCTATCTAACTGTCTGGAAATTTTTTAGAAATTCTATGGACATGTCATTTTGTGACTCTTCACCTTAAGACGTCATATACGTTATTCATAGATTTCCCACTTAAATATCATTTTATTATTTTCGTATAAAGTTATTTTTCCATTTGACTAATTTGAATAGAAAAAGCATACGTTAAAAACCCCTTTGCAACAGCTCGAAATGATTGGTCATTGGTTGCCAGTTACTTAGACTAAATGTCCCGCTCCTACCAAAACTGTCCCAATTTGGTATCTGTGGCACTTAAATTCCCGGGCCTCTTGTTCTCGTCCTGAATATGCATGAAATATTTGTCGCTTGATGTTAAACAACAATCAATCAAAAAAATTTTATAACATTTGAGTCCTTATGTTTCCGTTTCTCTTTTTGACTGTTTCGATGTTTTCTTGGATTTTGTGGCTATGCACTTTTTATCTCGCATGGTTACTCTATACTGAACCTAATCATACTAAAAGTTAATTGATAGGCTGTAGGCTAATCAACTTATCACTGGTCTAAAAACTTTCAAAGCTCTTAACTTAAATTTTAACCACTATCTTAGACTGATGGGCCTGTCTCAATCTTGAGCGCAACATAGCATAGGGTAGTAAGCCAGGGGGCAGCACTAGTCAGTCTAATGCTATTCTGCGACAAGCTATGCAATAAGTGACGTGAGTAGGTCAGGGTTAGGGTTAGTGTTAGTGGTTAGGGTGAGGCTACTACAGAACTCCAAAGATCTGATAGGCATTTTAAATTCAAAATCTCTCTCCTCTTGTAACAGCATTAAACCATTTGACTTTTCCATTCTCTATATAATGCCAAACTACACGCACTTCTCAAATAAACAGTAAAAGATCTAATTCAAAGTTGCTTTTATAGATGCTCTCATTGAACAATGTAAGATTTGGTGATTATCTTCACCTCAGGTAACCAGATGTTGATCGACCTGAATGGACGGACAGTGAATTCTGGACACGCCTTACTCATGCCATTGAAATGCGATACCAGATGGGATTTGCACTCTGGCACTCTTTATTTAGAGCAAACAATAAATTAATAGATACAATAAATATGTTCAACTTCAAAAATGTTAGTAATAAACCAACTACAGATACTTATCATAGCTTTACACTACTAGACCCGTTTATAATTAGCGACACAATAAATTGTATGTTTTCAGATGTGTTAAGAACTCATTGGGAAATAAGTGATCATGATGCGCCTTTAATATTTATAGAGTGTCCAATTATTAAAAATCGCTCATTCAAAAGGGAAATGTGGCTTTATGATAAAACGGATAAAGAAAAATTTTCGGACAAACTAGATGCAGTTGATTGGAATGCACTACTTTCTGAATTGGGAGATGTTGATGAAATGTGTCAAATATTTACAGAAAACTTTCTTAAAATCACAAGGGAGTGTTTACCAACAAAGCAAGTGACTGTTGGAAATAATGACCGACCCTGGTTTACCAGTAACTTAAGAACTGATATACGAAAACGCGACCGATTTAGAAAAAAAGCGTTGAAATTCAACAGAGAATCCGACATAAACAAATACAAAGAGCAACGAAATAAGGTTAATAACTTGAAAAAGATAGCAAAAGAAAACTTTGAAAAAAAACCTAGAAACATAGTCTTAAATAATATATCATGTCCAAAAACATATTGGAAAATAATGAAAATGCTTGTTAAATCCAATAAAGGATCAACAAGCACTCCTCCGCTTGAAAATATAATACAAGGACTTTGTTTACAGAGACGACGAGAAATGTGAACTGTTAAATAAATATTTTAGCCCGATTTCTACATTTGAGGACGAAAACGTTCCCATCTCAGATTTTGAGAAAAAAATTAAGGTTTAATTACAGATATTTTTGTAAACATAAAACAAATTGTTGACGTAATAAAAATTCTCGATCCAAATAAGGCTTACGTAGGGATGTAATTAGCCATAGGATGTTTAAAATCTGTCCCGAAAAAAAGCTGTTCCTCTCCAAATAATATTTAATAAATTCCCGAGCCAATGTAAGTACCCAGCAAATTGAAAAATAGAAAATGTCATTGCAATCCTAAAAAAGGGCGATGCCTCATTACCGTCGAATTATAGACCGATATCTTGAATAAGATGTGTTGGAAAAATCATGGAAAGAGTAGTATACAAATATGTATATAATCATCTCCAAAAATATAAAGTTAATTTATGAATATCAGCCTGGATTTCTTCCCAAAATTCAACTGTACACCAGTTAATTGAAATATATAACTGTATCCCTAACTCTCTAGAGAAAAAAAGAAGTCATCTGTCTTGCATTCTCAGACTTTTTCAAAAGCTTTCTATAAAGTTTGCCATAAGGGGTTATTATGTAAAATGAAATCATATGGTATAGATATTAACTTGCAAAAATGGTTTACTAGCTATCTGCATAATACAAAAAACAAAGAGTTATTTTGAAAGACGCGTTGTCATCACCATCTACTGTGCTAGCTGGAGTACCACAAGGATCAGTCCTGGAACCTTTACTATTTATTATATATATATCAATGACATTGCCGAAAACTTGTGATCACTATGCAGACTGTTTGTTGAAGACACTTCTTTCAGCTATTCCAGTAATGATCAATTACAGATAAAAAGTGTTATTGATCATGACTTGAATAAGTTGGATGAATGGTCAAGGAAATGGCTTATGTCCTTTAATCCCGACAAAACCAAAATAATTTTATTCTCTAACGTTGCATGATCAGAATTAGCGTTCACTTTAAACGGAAGAATCATTCCTATTACTAGTTCACATAACGCTTAGGTGTTACTTTAAATGAAGATGCAAAATGGAATCATCATATCGATAATATGACTGGCAGCATAGCTAAATATTTAAATGTTCTTCGAAAACTTAATTACAGACTTAGTAGAGAAAATTAGAAAACTATACTTGGTATATATACGACCAATATTCGAATTCGCCAGCGAAGTGTGGGATAACTGTGGGATAGGAAACAGAAATAAATTAGAAAAATTACGCAAAAAACTAGACGCAGCCCGTATTGTCCAATTTTTACAAACTCAGAAAAACTTCATCATGAACTTGGCTGGGAATCTTTGCAAGCTATAGACGCCAACGACGTAAACTGCAAATGTTCTTCCATATTCAACATGGTAATACAACTGATTATCTTATGAAATTGATACCTCCAAAATTACCATGTACCACAACCTACCCCTTAAGAAATGGAGAGATATTATTTTACCATTTTGTAGACTTTCCGTTACAACTGACTCTTTTGTACCCTCTACCATTAAACAGTGGAATAGCCTTGATATATCATGACGTCTATTTCAAAATTTAAATCGGAAATAAAAAATATAAACTCAGTTAATAAATCAGTTCCAAAATACTTTTCATTTGGACCAAGAAAACTAAATATCATCCTGACTCAGCTTAGATATTCGGCCTGATTTTTAAATTATGACCTGTATAAAGTAAACATTGTGTCGGACCCCTCGTGAAGGTGCGGGCATGGGCATGAAGACTCAAAATATTTCTTTTTTTTGACTGTAACTTATACACAAATTTACGCCAACAATTACTAAGTAATCTTAGTTGGTTACCTGAAGCTCATATCGTGGACTTGAATCTTTCACTTGTGGCAGTAACTTACCCTCAAATAAACAGAACAAAATTATAATCAAAAATGTGTTCGATTTTATAAAAAAGTCAGATCGATTCCTTGTTGTTTAACAAAATACCAGAACTAAAAGAAAATCCACACATCATCATCATCAACATCACATTTGTGTCTCTTTCTTTTTCCTTTTTTCTCTCCCCCTTTTTGTATTTATGTTTATACAAGTGTTATCTGTTAACATTAATTAGTATACATTTGCATGCTAAAATTGTATTGTAAGATATTGTATAGCAGGAGAAGAATTCATACGTTAGTTTAACTTGTGTCTGATCCATTTTGCACAAATTTGCAAATAAAATATGTTTAAACTAAACCAGATGTGCTTGAAATTAAAGACACAAACAGACACATCCAGGCCTGTCTCAAACCTTGACCTTCATTTCGAATAAGACAATAAAGGAAGGCCATACAAAAAATATTTTAACAAACGTTATGGCTTTATCTTTCCAATGGTAAACTTTCCGTTCATTGGCTGTAGCAGTCCAGTGGCCCCGGTGAATAATTGTGTTAATCAAATGTGGATATTAAAAAATTCGAAAGATCTGCTTCAATACCTCAAATCCGATTCTTTAAAATTTTGATCTAGTATTCAAACGTTTGACTTTTCTTCCCTTTGTACCACGATTACACATTCACAACTTATAAAGACTGTCTTAAAAATTGATACATCAGTGTTTTGTTAAACAAAATCGAAATCCAAGATATAAATGTTTGGTTTTAGGTAAAAAGAAGGGTGCCACTAGAAGGGCAGGAATTGCTTACCCTTCCGGAGCACCTGAACTAACACGGGTTTTTGTAGGCTGTTCGTGTTACTCCAGCTTCAGTTTTTTGTGTAATGTTGTGTGCTCTGTTTGTCTATCGTTTCATTTTGTTGGCCATTGTCTTTCTTCTGATTTCTGTCTGCCTCTTTGGTATCTTCGAATTCCTTTTACTTTGTTAGAGAACACACCGCTTGTGCCAATAAATACAGTGAACTTGATATTCTCAGAATGTTGAACTTTCTGATTGACAACATTTTTGAAGAACTTGGTTGGCATTCAAATGGGCACAAAGAGGGAAACATGTTTCTAAAATTTACGACAAACGGTATGACTTCAACTTTCCTATTGTAAACTTCCCATTTTTATGTGGCAATATTCCTGCTTCCCCTGAATATAGGGTTTGTGTTTCGCAGTTGATTCGATCCTCTCGTGCCTGTTCCAAGTATCAGGATTATTGCTGTTGTCGCATAAATAACTACAACAAGGATACATCAAATCAAGGTTGAAGTCGTCCCTCCTAAAATTTTATGGTCGTCATCACGAATTGGTAGATCCATATGGTATCAGTTTTCCTTTAATTTTTTTAAAATTTCAGTGTGAGAAAAAATCGATAATCAACGTGTGGGTAAATTGTTCTAAGCAACTGATTGGCTGATTTCAGACCCCGCGTACTTCATTTCACGAGTTCAAAGACTTGTCACGATCTTATTTCTTATCCTGGAGGACTGAGCTTTCCAAAGACTCTATCAGTTAGGTATGAGTTTCTTTATGTTTTGGCTAATACATATGAAAATGCCGTTAAAATAACTGGCATGTTTGTTTGTTTTGTACATGAGTTACGTCCCTTATAACAAGATAATGATAAAAGATGGTGCACGATCCCGCCTGTGATAGTTTTTTAACGATATTTTGATGCTTAAAAAAATAGAGAAACAAAATCTTAGAATATAAGCCGTTGATTATCATATTTCTACTGTCTCGGTAAACCTCGAAATTTTAAGGTTTAACTATCTTGACTGTAGAAATACAATAATCAACGGCTTACAATGTAAGATTCTATATATCTCAACTAGTTATGGACTTCTTACCGGTAATACAAAAATAAGTAGACCTCATCTCGGATTGACGTTAATATAAAAATAGGAGAATGTAACCCGGAATAGACTTTAAGAATTCCACAACGGGTGTTGCGCGCAAGACAGGGGATACTTACTCTTCTAGAGCCCCTGATCCCACTCCGAATGAAGAAGTTCGTGGGTTCCAAGCCTTTGTTCCTTTTGTTTTCGTTTTATCTTTTAGTTTGTTTCAAACTTGTCTTGTCTTATTGGACTGTGCACTTCTGATCTGTCGAATCTGTATTCTACTCTACACTGGACTTATACATCTCGCAGCTCTTTTTCTAATAGCATCTATCAAATACAGTTATTTTCTAAACAAAGTTGGATCGTTGAGAAAGAAACTACTGTTTAAAGAAGCAGAAACTGCTTACCCTTTCGGCCTGAGTTCGCACCCGGTCTGTTCATAGTTTAATATTTGTTTTATATTTTTATATTTACACTATATCTCATGTCTCATTTTGTCCACGCTGTCAAGATTGCCTTGTCTGTTTTTTTCTCTTCCTCGGAAGAAAGGATTTTACAGTAGATGAATGAAGTGACTAAATAGTCGCTAAAGCTAAATGACTGGAAATTCCGGGTGGGGGGAGGGGTATTATGGATGTAACAGAAACCTGACGCTAAATCTCGTATACTTCAAACCAGCAATTCAAGGTGTATGTGATTCGATCCGTCCATCCACGTTTTATGAAAGCAAACATTACCCCTTTGGACTAAAAATAAAATTAAAGAAATACTCCATTTATCTCCTTTTTGGTCAACTAACTTCAGAAATGAAATTTATATTGTTTTTTTTATTCTTACATATTTTCTTAGACATTTTTCTTACTTGACCATTAGGGCAATTCACTTAGAAATATTCTATTCTGAAACTGTTGAGCCATTTGGAAACCAAACCTCATTGGCATGGTACTTAGATTATTCTTTGTGAAAATGATATCCGGCATCCTCACTAACCAACAAAGATAACGAATAGCTTAACTTAGTTAATCATGGGACCCTAAGGCAAATCCACCTGAAAAAGTTTTGATCTCAAAGTGCTTAGTCAACGGGTCTAAAATTTGGCGGAGTGGTACTTTGGTCGCCTCTACAAAAATTACAATTGCCCGTCCGTCAACAAAGATGGCGGTTGTCACGAAAAATAGAAAAATGAAATGTCAATAGATTATTCAGAATTTTACCTAGGAAAGTGTTGAGCCAATTGGAACCAAAAATGTTCCTCAGGTGGTACCTTCTAAGAATTGTATCCGGTGTCCTTTCCGACCAACGAAGAGAACTTAAGACTAACGAAAGTCTCTATAGGACCTAAACTAACTGAAAATCTTCTTGTTTGAAAATGTTTTTTCAATGGAAACCAGGCTTTAGTGGAAAAGTCCTTTACAAAATTTTATCCAGCCCC
The DNA here is from genome assembly GCA_032357055.1 of Geukensia granosissima. Lineage (NCBI taxonomy): Eukaryota > Metazoa > Mollusca > Bivalvia > Mytilida > Mytilidae > Geukensia > Geukensia granosissima. The sequence continues at coordinate 11,213 of JAULBM010343657.1, forward strand.
CCTTACACTTAGAATTGGCGACAGATGAACTTACTTTAACATGTAACCATAGGAGAAATTCAATTAAAATTTGTTTGTCCGAAAATGCTGAACCAATGCAAAACATAGTTCAGCTTTGGCGGACCCATGATAGAATAGTTCAAGGTTTATTATTGACTCTATGAGATTAACATTTTTGTTAACGCCAGAGATCATCGAAATGACAACTGTCACGTTGCTTACACTTACGGAGTACCTGATCTATCTCGCCACCATTTTATTTAGGGTTTTTTTTTGCTCAACCTTTAGTTTTCTCTTTTGTGGACTTTTTTCATCTTGTAAGTGTCTCTTCTTCTGGCCATGATTATATCTGTCTTCTGATTTAACAATATCCGTCTGGTTTTTTGTGTTATCGTCCAGTAATGAAACGAAAAATACTTGATGTATATGTAGAAACTACAAGCAAGATAAATATTTGTTTTATCAAAATTTTATAAAAATTAATTGATTTAGCGACATAAATCTGAAACAGTATATTATCTTTCAGTATGCACCGATATATATCGGTCATCATTTTAAAGTTCTAAACTGAAAACATAATCGATTGATCCCTTGGAAGTCCAACATCCAGACACAGCAAAAGGAAGAACTAATATCCAAAACAATCCAAAATAGGCAGCCAAATCCAGCGAAAGGACATCCATAATCTGCAATACAAGGGACGATCGAAGCTTCCTCCACAATTTCAGGGTTTAAGAATAACTTAGAATGTGACTTCTGGTGTTATTGCTTTATGAATGACCTTTATGAAAACTTCAACTGTTTTTTTTCAAGATAGTAGTCGTCTTGTCGGTAGTTATACTGTGTAAATGTTAAATTGCTGTCCGGTTTTACTTTAAAGAAATAGCTAGACGAGAGTGAAGGTTTGGTACGATCAACAATACCTTATTTTCTGTTTGTACAAAGTAAGCATAGCTAGCCTACAACTTTCCTTAAACCGGGTTTGCATGTTTAAATAGTATACGCTACTTTCATTAAACCGGTTTTGCAAGTTTAAATGGTATACGCTTAATTCTATCACTAACCGTAGATGTATCAAATACCAGTAAATTAATGTTCATTTGACTTACTTATAGCATAACATGTTTGACTGCATGGTACTTGTGGTAATATAGCGATGCACTTTTAAAATCGATGTCGATAAAACAATTATTTTTTTGGGTAAAACTAAGGATTGCTTTGCCTATCATTAGCAAGTTTCTGAAATAGAACTGGATTTTCATTTCCGGGCATTTTTGGTGTATTTCTCTCAAAAGTTTACTTTTCCTTATGTTTTTTCTCTATTTAAATCCTCATTTAGTTGAACATTCCATAACAATGTTAATTGCATACATGTACATTTAGTTGTTCATGTCGATTTTACTTGATTGTAGTTGTTGGCTGATGCAATGTTTTATGCCTCCTATTATAATTCATGTAATTTGTCAAATATACCAGTAGAATGGTCACGGACGAACCTTTGCAGTACATACCTGGCCATTACAATGATAAGCATTAAGAACATGACTTCCAATTTCTGACCGAAATCATCCTGATCATTATGTAAATTTATTAACGACAGATAATCAACATTTATTTTTAAATTCTTAAAATGCTTTGATGAACCTAAATATTGTTTGAGTGGTAACATGCAGAATAACATTAATATAAGTTTAAGTAGACCTTGTCAAATACAAACGTGTATAGATAACGTGTAGAGGTTAAAAATATGGAACGGTTTTAAAAGTCTTGTTGCAAAAGTTGCAGGTGTATAGGCTTGTACAAAAGCCAGGGGCTTTTCAATACACAGACTAAAGGAAGTAACTGCTACAATAACAGAAAGGCAATACCAAATTTTTTTCATCTAACTTCACTACAACAAATTGATTCTTCAAGAATTACAATTTAATTTTTTAAAATGAAGAATTTATTTTCATAGGTATGTCATTCACAAGATTTTTAAGGTCAACTTCATAATTTTTATGCTGTCATTGATCAAAGAATATGAAGAAAAACTTTTTTGTTCCTGTTATTGCTCTTTCAGAGCCCGTAGGCAATATAATTTAAACCAAGTAAGCCGCTGGTTACGTGAACAACATCAAATCTGTTGCAGCCGGCCTACCTTTGTTAAAGACGACAACGTATACGAGTGTCTGGAGGAAAAGAACCTATAATCAACTGTTACGGTTTTCATGTTTAAGACGATTAGATTGGACAATTGCCTTGGAGTTTTTTATGAATATGTCCCTATTCGTGTGAAAATGATAGTACAAAACTTGCAAATCTTTGGTCTATTTGTTTACTAAAGTAATCGGTAAACAATTGAGTTAATTCCTAAAACATTATGCCAATTATTTTAGCTGTAATTATAAATTTCGGGCTATTTCCATATATAAAACGGGTTGACCTGTATAGGTTGGCGTTAGCATTTTGGGGTTTCAGGCCTTGTCACAATACTGCAAACAGCAATACGTCTTGATCGTAACGACAGACTGTGCGTTCTCAGCTTCAGTGAGGAATTACTCGTATAAAGCAGTTGTTTATATTGTTCGGCAAAAAGTTATGCAGTCGCTTCATGAAAAATTCGATAACGTTGCCAATTATTTATCTTAACTATCGTACATTTTTGATTAAGATTTCCTTGGAAAGTCTTTGGAGTTGGTCATACAGAGGATACTCTGTAACAAAATAGTCAGTGGTTCCAGATTCTAAACTAAGATTTCACATCTTTTAGAGCAAAGATGTCATTGATTTTCATTTTGTGAAGCCTTTTATACTTTTTGTATAGATTAACACTATGTAAACAGTATACGCGATAAAATGTGCTTCGTGTTTTCGATGTGTTATGACTTCTATTTTACATAACATTTTGATGTAAACAAATAGAGATGATGCATTATGGTAAGATTATACGACTATTCGATTCTTTAACTTTATTAATTATAACATTTGAAGATATAGGACATTTTTTATACATACATATTTATTTTTCATAAACTTCAACTGTTACACAGAAAATACAAATAGTACATTTATTGTCGTTATTGCTCAAATTTAACAATTTGTTCTAAAAAAAAAACGTTTCCAACGCAAGTTCTATAATTAATTTTAAGTCGATTCGTCGTTTGAATGCTGTATAACCTTTGGCTTGAAATATTGGTTATAAAAGGAATTCGAAGATACCAAAGGGGCAGACGAAATCGTTTAGTCGGAAGACAGACAAGACCATGGCCAACAAAATGAAACGAAAGACAAACATAGAACACAAAACACTACACTGAAAACTTAATCTGGAGTAACACGAACCCTACAAAAACAAGGGCGAGTTCAGGTGCTCCGGAAGGGTAAGCAATACTTATTACCTATAAGTGATACTTTAAACGGTTTGTTTTTAGGTAATAAAATTTTTTTTGTGCGTACTGTGACTGCATATTATTTCTAACTAGATTGAACTGTGTTTTAATGTTCAGGCACGAGCTTAATGTCCTGTGCCTTCATGTTCACAGTTTTAAAAAGCGTCTTTTAAGCTCAGCTGACCAAAGGCCATATAAGCTTTTTCAATAACGCCCGTCATCCATCTTTTTTTTTAACGTTTTCTGAATCCAATTGGCCAATTGAAACCAAACTTGACAGAAACATCCTTCTAAGCTCCATAACAATTTCCTCATTTCGTCTCGGTCCGAATTCTAACATGCGATGCTTTTTTTGATTTGCTGATATAGAAAATCTTCTCTGTCCTGAAACAGCCGATACTTCACAGGTCTTTTATAAATTATTCTTATTTCGTCCCGTTTCGACAACAAAATGGTTGCCATGGTAAATTCTTGTTTCTTATACTGTTATATGCTTATATAGAAATATCTTCTCACCGCAAAAGCTCTTGACCACAGTTATAAAATATGTGCATAGCTTTCTGAAGGGTTTACCGACTTCAAATTTGTTAACACACACACACACATACGCACAAGTAAAAGTGAAAACTTCTGAGCAGAAATTAACCAGTTTAACCTGACAAATTTGTGGAGAAGAGCTTGCCAATAATCGAGGATAAAGACAAAAACAGGCAAAGCGTTAAAACTGCATAATTTTCTCCAAGTTTTTATAGCTAAAACTCATCCAAAGGGGTCCGGTACCAGAGATCAGAATTAAACTAAAAATTATGATGTACAACTGCAAGAAATTTATAGAAAAAACCGTGTAAATTACGTATGACTTGTCAAAAATTTGTATACGTTTTTATGTATATGATAGGTAAAACGTTTAAACAAAGGTTATAGCTCGAGTTTTTATTGAATTGGAAATTGCATGGCTAATTAATATTATATTCTTACCTATATATAATTGCATGTCAAGCTGTTCACGGAAACTTCGCGTGTTCAAAAAAGGCAAAGTCACAATACACCGAGAACACGAAGGCACATGTTATCGAGTACACCATTAACATAGTGTGATATTCATATGAACATTTTCTGTCCTTTGATACGTCAAAAGGTCTTGCATGATTTCCTTAATAGCAGATGTGACTTTCACACGAACTGATATATATTAAACTTAATTTTGATAAGTCTACAAGCTATCCGCTGTACAACGTATCCGTCAGGTAGGCATTCTCTTATAATGACAATAAACCAATCACACCATTAGAATATAACAGAAATTAATTATTTCATTCAAACAAATTAAGCCAAGTTTAGTTGTCGCCGCCATCTCGTTATTTCCTCTTAATCAGATTGAATTGGCGATCTTTTTAAAACTGCTATTCCGTCTTCTATATTTATCAGTGTCTGCTTGGGATGGAGAGTATAATTTAGTAAAGGTCTGATTTCAACGTAAACTTTGGTATGTACAGCAATGTACAGTGCAATTTAAGTGTTATGAATTACATAATGGATAAATAATTTTGAAAGGGATCAATTTAGTGATTTAATTCGCCCCCAAACATAAGCTAATCTTAAACTCTGGTTATTGTTACAAAGTTTGACCCAAAGGGAAATATCAGAATATTTTTTATCTTTACCAATGGTATACACCTGTAGGTTTAAAATTTATGCAAAATTGTTTTCTCACTTTTGTTGTACAGTTTATATTTTGTAGTTGTAACTTTTTAATCTTGTATTTGTATACCACGCAAAGAAAATTTTTGGCCGTATATAGGAAGCACCCCGCCTTTTATCCGTACGTTGGTGGTCGGTCCTTATACCTTGTAAGCGCAACTTTTCCTGAACATTTCAATGGATTTTAATGAAACTTTAAATGAATATAAGATACAATATGTAGATTTGCACAAAGGAAGGAAATTCATCTCGGTTCATTTCAATCGCGGATAATCTATGGTGCGATTTTGTGAATTTTGCTCATAGTATGTCCTGTACGTTTTAAACCCACTGCACAACATTTTTTATATTTTTACAAAGATTTTGTAAGGAAACATTATTGCATTTTTAGAAGACTATATATTCATTATGACAATCAAACTGGTAACTAATATTCACGTTTCGAAATGTCGTTTAATTAACTAATTAATGGTCCTCGTAACTACCTAGATCAGGTTTCTTCCTTAAGTAACACATGCGCAATGTACAATTAATATGCAGTGAAGACATTAACATGGAAAGTTAACAATTAGAAAAACAAAACTGTTTTGAAAATCAAATTGATGTTGTTCACTCAGACGCAATTCTACTTAACAATGTTTTGTATCATGCGCATACATTTATTAAGGATGCAATTAACTGCTTCTGAAATACTGGACACACTATCATTACACTATGATTTTTTATTTCACATATAAACAGCAATTTAACGCGACACATCCTTTTTAAACGTATACATTTTCCAGGATGAAGATTGCTTGTGTTGTGACGTTGTGTCTGCTAGCGGCAGCAAATGCTAGACCAACAGAAGAGTAAGTACAACACATTATACTAAGCAGAAATAGTTTCAAGTGATATTTTTAGGATTATCTATTTGATTCATTACGTTCTCAATTCGGACTTCCTTTACTTTACACTGGTAATGGTTCTATTACATTCTTTAGGTCTGCACTCAGTTTTCGTTTGTTGTCGTTGTTGAATTTGAATTAGATATTTATTGACACATGATTTTTGCTTAGTTCCATCGACATTTTTGTGGTTTTTATCTTTTATGCAAGTCGATATTATAGTTAAAGTAAGATATACGAAACCGCTTTTTGCTTTGTAATGTACTGTACTTTAGAGTGTTCGCAGCGGTACATTTGTTATTTTTCATACCACTTTACAAGAGGAAGCATCTATAAGAGAAAACCGAAGTAAAATAGAATGAGTACTGGAACGTATGCTGAAAAGATTCCAACAATGTCATTTGTAAAATTCCCTGATTATTATCTTTATATTTGGCTTATCGTCGTTCGTTTAGTCATGACTTGTATATTGTATATTTGGCTTATCGTCGTTCGTTAAGTCATGACTTGTATATTGTATATTTGGCTTATCGTCGTTCGTTAAGTCATGACTTGTATATGTTATTTGGTCCGTTAATTCAATTCAAAAAGTTTAACTGATCTTTATATTTTTGGGTCCTTAGCATGTCAGAAGAGGGTAAATTCAGGAAAGTGCATTATACGCAGTTCAATAAAGTTTTTGAAAATTTCTTATAAACGTATATCATATGTGGATCGTGTCTTTCTAGCATATATTGCATATTCTTTCTTTTAAATATGATAATAAGAGCCCAACAAAAATTGGAAAAGTGGGCGTTAAAAACACTTGTTTCCATAGAATTGAGGCTAAAAGTGGAATTATGTCGAAAGAAACCATTGAATTTGGCCTACTGGAACGACGACATTAATTTTAAAGCCATCCATCTGCGGGGGTTTTGTCTTTAATAATTCTGCATTATCGTATTCTTAGTGAATTGAGAAAGAATAGATGTGGTATGACCGTCTAATTACAAACATCTACAGGTTGTCCTAAGGAAACATAGTCACACCCTATGACAAGCTGTAAAAAGGCCCCGAAAACGAAATAAGATGATATTTAAATGTCAAACTATCGGACAAATAAGTATACAATGTAAAGCAAGTAACACTTAAACATAAAACAACCACATCCATTGGATTACAGGTTCCTGGCTTGGGACAGTCACATAACGTATGTGGCCGGGTTTTACATGTTCGTGAGTAATCATCTCTTTCTTTAACCTGGGATAGAAGTTTGACAAAACGACATAAAAACAAACTTAAAAACAAACAATCGCATAAGATTTATCGTTTGAAGTCGATACATATAGTACGCAGACAATAACAAATAAAACAAGAGACAACAAGATTTACCAACGTCGAAAAAGTACTCGCTGTTTCTGACAGCTAGCTCAAAATTCAAACACTGATGGTAAAAATCCTGGTTCTCTTAACTAAGACATCAATCACAACACACCCGGCTGGATTTAGTGTAAAAATAATCAGCTAAAGAAAACAAGGTATTGTGCAAGTGCAAAAAGTAAAAGTATCGACAGCATGAAGGCCAAAAATTTAACAATATATTGACAAAAACCAGTTTTGATGTAAATTATTGAGCAGAGAGTCAATGTTAATGCCAAAGAAGACAATATTAACAGATCTTAAAATAATTATTAAAGACAACTGGCAAGTGCCAATGGGAAGTGTTTAAATTTACTAGCTTTATTCACCACATTTCATCAAATTTTTGGTGTGATATTCCGTTTTTATCAATTTTCTGCAATTGAAACCAAACTTTGAAATTGTATCTTTATATTTATGATAAAATTTGGTAAATGTTAAACTAATGTAAACTTGGTAAATGAAAAACTAATTTATGTTAACGAGGCCAGTGTAGAATACCCATGTGAGAGATCAAAAGTGCATAATTCACACGAACTCCTATATAAACAAGGAGTAGGACCAGGTGTCCGGAATGGTAATTAGCATCCCCTGCTCTGCGCACAACATCTGTCTTGGAAATCCTTTAACTCTAATCCGGGTAAACGAATATCCGACAAGAGGTCAAATTATTTTTGAATTACTAGTAACAGGACCATAACCATTAGAGAAACACTGATGCCATATAGATCAACCAATTTAAGGGGGGCGATTTTAACCTTGATTGGATGTATCCTTGTTGTAGTTATTTATGCAACAACAGCAATGCTGTCATCAGAAAATCCTAATGCTTGGAATTGGTACGAGATGATCGAATCAACGGAGAAACATAAACTCCGTAGGCAGGAACAGGAATATTGACCTATATAAATATGAGAAATTTACAATACAAAAGTTGAGGTTATCCCGTTTGTTGTAAATCTTAAAAACAAGTTTTCCCTTTTGGGTAAATTTCGAGAAATAAATCTAGGTATGAAGCAGATTTTGTTGAGTCTTTGGTATCCTTAATTTCTTGTTCTCTGTGATATATTTGGTCGAGATGCTCACTGAACGTAGGATTATTCAATGACATCATCGATATAGCGGAGTCTCTGAGTGAATTCTGCTTCATAAGGATACAAAAACATGTCAGCTAGTAGTGGCGCACAATTTGTGCCCATTGGAATGCCAACGGTCTGTTGAAAAACCCGTTCACCAAATTCTCCAAAAAAATGTGGTCAATAAAAAATCCGGCATTTTGAGAATATCAAATTCACTGTATTTATTGGAACATGCAGTGTACGCTTTTTACCTGAAGCCAAATATTTTTATCTTGCATTTTAATTTTGTTTAACAAAACACTGATGTATCAATTTCTTAAGACGATCTGTGAAATGTGGAATCGTGGTATAAAGGGTTGAAAAGTAAAACGTGTGAATACTTGTACAAAATTTTATGATAAGAAATAAAAAGTGGAGGGCTTGTTGCGGTTTAATTCAAGTTGACCCTGTCATATACCGATACTAAATCTAGTATTGTTCCAAATCATGTTTAAGATGGCAGTAGCGAAAATTAGTGCTTGGCAATTTTGTAAATTTTAGAAACCCTTGGTGAACTTACGTTTCGATTAAGTTGATATACATGACAAATATTTCATCTAAAATAAATTCACTGATTTCGTCCTTTTTTTACATTTTACATTGTTTTGCATCATTAACTAAGTCAGAACGTTCAGAACAGGGAAGTTGGAGGTACGAGGGTATCGGACTACGGCAAACGGAGTTACGGACCTCCAACACAGGGAAAAAACTTTCGCCGTCTTTTTGTTAAAGTTTCGCAAGTTTGCTGAATTTGGCATCGATTGTCCCTTTATCGCAATTTGATTCCATTTGAAAGTTCTGACCAATTAAAAATCTTCTCTGACAATGGAAATATATTTGTATCACCTCTTTTTGATCTACATAAGAATGCACTTACAAAGTAAATCTTGTGCGTGAATTTTTGTTTCAATTGGGAATGTGAAATGGTGTTCGGGATAGAGAACACTATTGCAACAAGAATGAGATTTAGAACATATTGAAATACTGTAAAGTCAAGTGTAGAATACATAGATGAGAGATCAAATGTGCATAACGCAAAGAAACAAGATAAATTTGAAACAAAATTAGAGATAAAATTATGTGGCTTGTTCTAATCCTTCAACTTTCTCTTGCTCTCACCTTCATTGAATTTCAAAATAAACCAAAGAAGCAGTAAAATAATATACATAAAAATGCAATTTTAATGTCAAATTTTAAGCAATTATTCCATAGGTTTATGATAGAAATGTATTTTCATAGGAAACGATTTCTGAAAGATACATTTCAAGGTATCCTGGACCAACTGAAGGTACAACTCAATACCCTAGGCCAGACATTCGGAGAAACTTTCAAACAAGTTGGAGAAGTAGCAGCACAACAAGGAGCAACACTTCTAAACCAGGCCTTACAGCAAGGAGCAAACATCGCAGCACAAGGAGCAACAAGTAATAATGTCTTGGATCAATAACTTGTTACTTTCTATCTTAGGTACCTGCAAGTGATCAGTATGTTTTTTGAATGCAGTGTATTTTGTTTTAATTATGAAAATGAAAAGAAATGGGATGAATATCAGAGAGACTTCACACCAACCACGAGAAAAACAGACGGAATTTACAAATCTAGAGGTCTCTTAGGGTCCTTAACAAGGGTGGATTTAATTTAATGAATACATTACTTGAACATTGCTATCTAAAACTACGAAAAGTAAGTCAACTCCGCTTTTATGTTTCAGGTCTTCTAACAAACCTACAGAATCCAGACGGAACTTCAAGGTAAGTATGACATTTTCTAGACCGTTAGGATGTTGGTTTTTTTCTTATATTACATGGATGGTTCACGTTCACAGCTGAATAACAACAATCAATAGATATTCATTTCTAAATCAAAATTTTCGGGTTTTTACAGTGATTTTTATTCGGGTTTTTACAGTGATTTTTATATCTAGAAAAACCACCACATTTTGAAGACGCAAATAGTTCTGAATCTCTGTTTGTTTGATACATAAGAACTCTATTGGTACGTCATTCTTTATTATAAGATAACCACACGAGTGATAAGGGCCAGCTTACAGTGTATTTACCGACTTTTCTTTCAATTATCCAACCTGTATTATAGGACACGTTATTTGCCCTCAAGTAACGTTTATCATCTTTATGCTGAAAAAAATGTTTGATAACGTTTACTTTTAACTGTCCGAGATGTTTTCTAAAAGGTTTATAAAATGTCAGATGTAATCCCACGACGGAAAAAAGTTGATGGATTCCATAATGCAGAATACCGTCAATTTTCCATCAAGCAACCATTACAAACGAAGAAACAGAATGCCAAACATTTCTTAAAGTCAATAAATCTGTATAAGAACAGATGCCTGAAAACCTCACCATTCAGTAAATATTTAAGTCAAAATTTTATTAATATTATGGGGGCCTGGGTGGCCGGGTTGTCTATGTAGCTGATTTAAACTTATCTCAATAGAACACCTATCACCTATACGATGTGAGGTCGCGCCCGACTTTGTACAATACAAAAACGGCTGTGTTTAACCCGTGTTGCAAGTGATCAGATAGGTCAGTTACCTGCAAAAGGTCGGTGGTTCTCACCGGTTACTATAGCTTTCTCCACCAGTAAAACTGACGGCCGTGATATGACTGAAATTTTGTTGGAAGCTGCGTTAAACCCGAATCAAACAAACAAACAAGTAATATTATTAGGGAAAGTGATACATAAACAAAGGTATCTGGAAAAAAAGTTCCTCTAAAGCGTATTCAGATCTCTTATTTGAGTAAATCGGCCATTACTTTAATCAA
>JAULBM010343658.1:0-12463 GCA_032357055.1 Geukensia granosissima
TCTTAACCTACATTCCCTATTTTAACTATTTTATAAACATCTAACTGCTATGACTGTACAATGTTGACTATTATCTGCACCAATGTAACCAGTGTAACCAGTGTAACCAGCTGTAACCATTGCTATCATGGAGGTTACAAAACAAGACCACTTTAATCTGGTGCACATTTTAGGACATATCTATTTAACAGGTTGGGCACAACCTTGCATTTGGGGAATAGTTACTCATTTTAGTAAAATCCCTACAAATGAGGGGTATTTTTGCAATTATAAATTTTTTGCCAAAGAATGAAATTTTCAAATTTGAAAGAAAATTTTCATAGTCTCAGTAACTTTTATCAGAGACAAATAATACAAGAGATTGGCAACTCTCGGAAATCTCGTGAAATCATGTGACCCCAGTCAAGATTTCAGTTGATTGCAAGATTACAACTAATCATCGGTATATGTCCTAATTTCTCAGAAATTAAAAAAATAGTTTAAAACTTTTATTCAGGACTCTTTTTTTATTTGTGAGTGTTAAAACATAATCAGTTCCAACATTAAAGTTTCCAACCAAAAGTTTTATCACAAGGCAAATGGGCACCCATGAACCTGTTACCAGAATTTGTACATCGTCGTGATTTTTCTAAGTCTAATTTCTCCGAAATGGGAAAATATAATGAATTCGAAACTTTTATTCAGCATTCTCTATTGATTTGTGAGTATTAAGACAATATCAGTTCCAACATTAAAGTTTACAACCAAAAGTTATATCAAAAGGCAAATGGGCACCCATGAACCTGTTACCAGGATTTGTACATCATCGTGATTTTCAAAATCTAATTTCTCAGAAATGGGAAAATAAAATGAATTCGAAACTTTAATTCAGCATTCTCTATTGATTTATGAGTGTTAAAACACAATCAGCAACAACATTTAAGTTTCCAACCTAAAGTTTTTTCAAAAGGCAAATGGGCACACATAAACCGCACCCCACTGTCAACACCTGATTAACCATTCGAATTATACCCCCGCTGCACAATACACAGAAAATAAAATAAAAACACAAATTTATCAAAATACTTTAATTTTTCTAGCACTTCGCAAGCACAAACTTGTTGAAAAGTGTTTATTTCCATTGCATTGAAAATTTCTGTAGAATGACCATGAAAATAATGGTGGATGACACCGAATAGCTGGGGAAATATAGTATAATTGCGGGGCCGTGTGAATTGATCACACTAGCTTGAACGAGAGTTTCCAATCTCTTGTATTATATGTCTCTGCTTTAATGATGAGGTTTTGAATTATACCTGGGGTTAAAAAAGGCACAGTGATAAGTAACTACTAGTATTCCCTTATTAATAATGTAAATATCTATGCCGTCGTTGTAGTTTTCGTCTATAACGTTGGAATAAAACAAGAGAAATTTTTTTTTTAAATACCATCTTAAAGAGGAAAGTCAGAAGATTTGAAAAATGTTACTCACTTAACATTCAAATCAAATATAAATTATTGATTACAACAGAAGTAGGTATGTTTTTTACTGCAACTTTTTTTGTGAATTAGCTTGTTAATCAATTGATAATTAGGCGGCAATTATGGGCGAGTGCCTTCCAGGATATCAATAATATTGCCCAACTTTACACAGATAATTTTATTTGTTAACTCTAAACGGGGATTCAAAAGGCACAGGGATTAGTAACTACTAGTATTTCCCTTATAAATAACATAATCGAGCTATGCCGTCACTGGGCAATAACTTTGGAATAAAACAAGAGAAAAAAAAACCCTATTTAGTCTTTAGATTTGAAAAATGTTACTCATTTAATATTCAGATCAAAAATAAATTTACAAATTTGATTTAAACAGAAGTAGGTATGTTTTTACTGCAACATTTTTTTGTGAATTTGCATGTTAATCAATCTATAATTAGTTGACAATTATCAGTGAGTGCATACATGGATATCAATAAAATTGTGGAACTTTACACTGTTAATTGAATTCGTCAGCTTTAAAATAATCTAATAAAATGAATATCAAGTTTTAGACATTTTTATGATCTTTCACATGATTATAAATTAAAGAATATGTTTGGAAAAAGAGGACAATCATGCCACATCTCCTATTTTTATACTTAATTAAAGGAGAAAGTTAGATCCTGATTAGGAAAATTGGTTGCTTGAATATATAACAGAAAAAGTGAAATGTTTTCCTCGCTTTAAGCGAAAAATAAGATGTTAAAATTTTAATAAAAAATATACTAATGCACTCGCTGGAATTCACTTTTTCTAAATATATAAGTTTTAAATATGATTTATTTAAAACTTAATGTCTAACTTATCCATAGTTCACATACCAAAAATTTCAAATCTCATCGTAATTTAGACAAAAAGTGAAATATTACCCTACTTTAATGGTAAAAAATATTGATTTAAATTTATACCAATGCATTCCTCTAACATTTCTCTTTGCAAACATATGCATTTTATAAATGTTCTATTGTTACATTTCTCTCGCACCTTGGCACAAGTTGACTATGTTTCAACAAAGAAATTGCTCAAAAATCCAGTTGTTTAAAGGTACCATGGAACGGCGACGCTCGTGAAATATTGAACCGAGTTGCATATCCCTGTGTTTTTTAATCCCAGCTCTAATATAATCTGGTAAAATGTATATCATGTTTAAGACATTGTTATGATCTTTCACATGATTATAAATTAAAGAATATGTTCGGAAAAAAGAGGCATTTAATCAAAGGAAAAACTCAGATCCTGTTTAGGAAAAATAATTGTTTGAATATTTAACAAAAAAAGTGCAGTGTTTAACGAAAAACAAAATATTCAAATTTTAATAAAAAGTATACTAATGCACTCGCTGGAATTTACTCTTTCTAAATATATAAGATTAGAATATGAAATATTTACAGCTAAATGTCGAATCGTCTGTAGTTCACTTGCCAAAAATTTCAAATCTTGTCCTAATTTAGACAAAAAGCGAAAAATTACCCTAATTTAATCTTAAAAAATATTGATTAAAAGTTAAAATTTCCTAATAAAATGTACACCAATACATTCCTCAAATATTTCTCTTTACAAAACTATGCATTTCCTTAATATTCTGTTGTAACATTTCTCTCCTACTTCTGCACAAATTGACTATGATTCAACAGAGAAATCGCTAAAAAAAATCCAGTCGTGTACACTAGGTACAAAAATGTAACATGGAAAGGCGAGGATCATTTAATATTGACCTGAGTTACCTATCACGGTGTTTTTTTTTATCCCAGATTATGCTTGCATTAAATGTTGCATTTCTAATAATGGTGTGCCATTTTAATTGAGAAGTTCTAAGTAATTTTTTTTCTTTTTTGGACTATCAAAATATACCTCATTTGAGGGGTTTTTCCCCAAATGAGTAACTAATCCCTAAATGGTGGATTGTGCCCAACCTGTTTCAGTCAGGACGGGATGCTTGTGTAAGTCGCGAAACCTTCAACCCCTCTTGCTCTTTTAAGTTACATAGATATGACCCCTTTAAATCTCTTGTATATGATGTGAAAGGCTCTGGCTTAAACCAATTTAAAATTGGCAAAATATGTTTGATCTTAGATTTTGAATAATTTTGTTTATTCTCATGCATTTTGATATTGAATAATTTTGTTTATTTTCATGATAGATTTACAGTCACATTTTTCCTTTAAAAAATTAAATCTTTATCCCTGTTATTGTGATCCCAGACAACTTAAAAGAAACAGACATTATAGTAAGACCAAATATCATTAAAATAGTTGTTCCAAGCTCAATAAGATAATGATGTTTGGTTTTAAATGTTGAAAGACAATATGAATATATTATGACAAGAGCATAATCTTTTACACATTATTAACTTAATTACCATGCACTTTTGATATCACTGATTTATTACGTAAGTTTTGGGAAAAATCATGGATTCATTGGAAATATCACTGTAAATGAGGAATATGATCATAAAGAATAGCTATTTCAGAAAATTTGTCAGAAATAACAGAATACACAGTATATATGTGCTATACAAATGGCTCACTAACATTAATTTTAACTTTTGATATCTGCTTGGGAAGATACGCCACAGCTTCCTTGACATTTACCCTAACTTATTCTAATTTTTCAAATTTTAACCCTTTTTAAGCGTTTGTTGTTGAATTTAGATTCAAATGGACTTGTTGACTCCCCACACAAATAACCAGGGTGGTACATTTTGTATATTTGCATTATATAAGGAAAGATATGTCAAGTGAGCCTCCAACATGGATTATGTGTATTGCCCTTAAAAGTTTAAAATGGTCAGTTTTTTAAAAAATGGCATCTTTTTTTACAGAAATAACTATGCTGTTTGTTTTACCTAGACTTTGTAGAAGACATTTGAGAAGTTATGTACAGACACACATATGTCACCTAGCAACAGGTCAACCAAATATTTGTATAGTAGGAGCAGGACCTGCAGGGTTCTATACAGCCCAGCAGATATTAAAGGTAACTTGATGATTATACAGGGTCAGACTCTGTTAAAGATAGTCAAATAAAAAGTATTTATTTGGCTCAGTTAGGTCCTAAACAAAGAACAGAGAAAAAAAAGATATAGAGAAGATGTTAAAGAGACAGCACACTATCTCAGTAAGAAGCTGAATGTTCAAAATTTCCACAAAGCTTTCAACATGGATGGAATCCCAGTCATTGTGATGAGCCGTGAACTTTCCCAAATCTTCACAAAGCTTTCAACAAGGATGGAATCCCAGTAATGGTGATGAGCTGTGAACCTTCCCAAATCTCCACAAAGCTCTCAACAAGGATGGAATCCCAGTCATTCTGATGAGCTGTGAACCTTCACAAATCTTCACAAAGCTTTCAACAAGGATGGAATCCCAGTCATGGTGATGAGCTGTGAACCTTCCCAAATCTTCACAAAGCTTTCAACATGGATGGATTCCCAGTCATTGTGATGAGCTATGAACCTTCCCAAATCTCCACAAAGCTTTCAACAAGGATGGAATCCCAGTCATTCTGATGAGCTTTGAACCTTCCCAAATCTCCACAAAGCTTTTAACATGGATGGATTCCCAGTTATTGTGATCAGCTGTGAACCTTCCCAAATCTTCACAAAGCTTTCAACATGGATGGAATCCCACTTTTTCAGATGAGATGTGAACCTTCCAAAATAGATGACAAATTAATGTGTTAAATGACAGAGCAAATTACTTAATAACAACATAGGGACTTCCAAAAGCTGTGATTCATTACATGTTTGTTGGATCCAAATCACCTCATTTTTGTTTTGGCTAAAGTTAAAAATAAAATAATGAAGTTAGTGACACTTTAAAAACTATGGAAAAGCACCTTGGTGATTTGAAAAATTATTTAATAATGATAATAATAATCAGATAATAAAGACAGTTTCTGGTACATAGGAAAAAAGTGTCACCTGCTTAGTGAATGACAGCAGTCAATTAAACATGTATTAAATTTGATAAAAATTAGTCTTCCTCCTACAGATATATTTGTTCTCTTGTCAGATTTGGTGAATTATTGTTTTATTTTTGTGGTTTGTCTGTTGTTGTTTTTTATTTTTCCTTTGGCCTCATGTTGGGGGAGGGTTGAGTACCACTAAACTAGTTAAGTCTCATCTGCCAGTCCAAAGTCAGGAATTGAGGTCATAGGTTTGTCTTTGTGATTAATGTTTTGTTACATGTACATTTTGATAATATTCAGGTAAGAGCAGTATCATTTTATGCATAAATGATTTTTTATATGGGATGGTTTAGTGTTTTCACAAGGAGTGGTATCCCATCCTTGTTGAAGGCCTTCTGGAGACCTCTAGATTTGTAAATTCCCTCTCTTTTTCTTGTGATTGGAGTGAAGTCTCTCTAACATTTACCCAATATCTTCATTAATTTAGTAAAGAAAAAGCATATCTGTTTGCATGATTTAGCGTATGTCAAATAGAAGTCAAATAAACTGAATGGCCACTCATTACAGGCTTTTATTCATATGAAATGAAATACAAAAAGGAAACTAAAATTTAAGTTCACATAAAGGCAGATTATATATCAGTGAAGGTGATTGCCAAATCACATATATTTGTTCAGTTCTTTACTTAGAAGTCACAATCTAACAGAATTACAAGTAAATTCTTGATATTATTATAACTTGAATATTTGAAGATCTCTGGTGTATATGGTTTTCAGGAACAGGTTTATTTGATATAAATAATCTATTTTCATGAAATATTTTAAGTAAGACAGGATGACCATTACCACCCCCCCCCACAGCCCCACCCCAAATGACCACTTAAGAATTATATAAATCAAAAGAGGTGCATGTACTTGTGTGTGGAACTGATATTTACTATTATAAGTTATTTAATTTATTTGTTTATTGTCAGGGAAATCCTAAGGCTGTAGTAGATATTTATGAGAAGTTACCTGTACCCTTTGGGTTGGTGAGATATGGTGTGGCACCAGATCATCCCGAGGTGAAGGTTAGTTGAATTGGAATATAATTTATGAATGAAGTCAACCTGTCCATTTTGGGTTGGTTTTAGATCTTAAAGATTTGGACTTCCATCAGATCAAATATTTTCATCATTCTGAAATATTCTGATATGCATCACATCTGTGATAATAAACATTCTGACATTAATATGGATTGAAAATAAAAAATATTGACAATAAATTTATCTATTTTACAGAATGTCATCAATACATTTACACAGACAGCTTCCAAAGATAGATGTACATTTATTGGTAATGTAGCAGTAGGAAAGGATATATCTATTGCTGAACTACAGAAAGCTTACTCAGCTGTTGTGTTGGTAAACTTGTACATAAAGAATACAAAATCAAATTAAATGTGTACACATATAAACATGTATTTGTCAGATATTTCTGTTGTTTGTTCTGTTGTGCTTCTTGTCATTTTACACAAAAATTAAAAAGGGAGAAAACTGAACAAAAACTATTTAATTTTACAATCTGAAATAAAGATCCTTCACATGAAAGATATTAATGGTGAAAATGCTGTATTTACAAGTACAACAGGATATTTTTAGTTCGTCTTTACAAAGAAAAGGATGACTATTGAAATTGCATCATTGTCCAAATCCAGGATTCTATTTATTCAGGAACTATAAAAGGACATTTTAAAAAACAACTGTTCTTAATTTTTACTATCTGCATCAGGGTGCCATTTAGCACTTGGTTATGGTTTATGTCTAAGTTGATGTCTAAAATGCTGATACCCCACATTTCATACTAGAAATTCTAAAGTTTGATTAATTTTTGTAAAGTTGATGAGTTTGTTACTAAACAAGTATATGGTTGACTACAGAAAATCTTATCATAACTGGATAATCATAGAAACATTACATACCAGCAGATAAATTTTATGACAAAAATTTTTACTAATTTAAAAAAAATATATTTATGAATAATTATGTAACTGTTGTTCAGCCATATATATACAGTTAAACCTTGGTGTCAAGAACTTTAATCACAGTTTTACAATAAGTTTGTTGAGTTTTGGAGATAATACTAGTTATGGTTGTATTTCAGTCATATGGAGCAGATAAAGATAGAATGCTAGGAGTACCAGGAGAGGTGAGTACGTAACAAGCTAATGATTTTATTTTATTACACATAAAGCAGTAAATTGCTGAGGTATTCCTGATAAAATAATGCTGTGTTCACACACATAATTCCATTTGATTTGCCTTACCTGGTGCATTTAAAACTAATATGCATCAGTTATTGCTGAAGTTGACATGTGTCTTTGACCTTGTTTTTACAGAATTTAAAGAATGTTATAATTCCAAATGGATTCTTTTTACAGGGTCTAAAAAATGTAATAAAAAATATAAATTGATTATTTTACAGAATTTGAAGAATGTTATATCGGCCAGATCATTTGTCGGTTGGTATAATGGACTGCCTGAGGACAAAGAGGTTAGTTATGAATGTTATAACAACAATATGTTGTTTAAATTTGTTTGACTCCAGGAAGGTGAAATGTGACCTTGAGGAGTTTGAGAGGAGACCATGCAAACTACACCTGCAATATTCAAATTATTTGAGAAACAAATTCTAACCCTTGGTGAGCCCTCTCATTTGCCTTAAAGTGACCTAATGTCATGCTGAAATGCGACCTTTTGACCTGTACAACTCCCACTTGGAGGCCATTTGTAGTACAACCTGTCTGATTTACAGAAGTAGGACCAGATAGATTTTCATGAAAAACATTTAAATTAATTACTAGTTCTTCCGTTTCGCTCGCTCCTAAAATCATAGATTCAAAAGTTCCAAAAAACTTTACTCGCTTCATTTTTAATCACATTTTTGAAAATTTTCTAGAAATTAATTTGGAGTGGGGTTATCTCCAAAATACATGTTTACCAATGTTGCTTCAATATGGCGAAATTTCAATGCTGTTTTATATTTCGATGAGAAACCTCTCATCAGCAGAATTAGAACCAAAACAAAGGAAATCAGAGATCCAAACTTAGAAGAATTACTCAAATCTTAACAAATGTATAGAATAAAGCTAAATCCATCACCAAGGACATCTAGTACATGTAATACATTGACTGCATTTACAAGTTAAGGTGAG
This sequence comes from Geukensia granosissima, assembly GCA_032357055.1. Taxonomy (NCBI): domain Eukaryota; kingdom Metazoa; phylum Mollusca; class Bivalvia; order Mytilida; family Mytilidae; genus Geukensia; species Geukensia granosissima. The sequence goes on from JAULBM010343658.1 coordinate 8,622, forward strand.
ATGAAAACATAACCCGTAACCCAGGATTAATTTGTAATTTGTATGTTTTTGTAAGAGTTGTTGCCCATGTGGGAAGATATTTCAGTATAGCTGTAACATGAGGAAACATGCAATTTTTCGCAAAATCCACAAAATTTATTGAGGAAGAAAAAAATTCTTTTGCACATTATAAACATTTTAAAATATTTGTAAGGTGAAATAAAGTTTAAAAAATTAAAATATAAATTTCACCATTACGGCTATATTGCATTACATTAACCATTGCAAATGGGAGACAACTCTTAAAATACCAAAGATATGGATTGATTGATTGATTGAATGGTGCTTAAAATCAGTGTCAAATTTCATGCATATTCAGGACGAGAGCATATTAATGATGAATGATGATGAATGAACCCTGCTTTTTACTAGACCGACACGCTGAGCCGGATTTTTAACGTGCTAGCTCACGAAAGCAACAGTCCTCAGGAAGACATACCACTTTATCCAGACACATTATTCTGACTCTGGACCGACAAATCTTTGTTTTTACTCCTTAATGCTGCGTGTTTATCGGAGAGGCAGCAAATACCAATTTTAAAGTCTTTGGTTTGACCCGGCCGGGGATCGAACCCACGACCTTCAGCACTAAAGGCGAGCACGCTAACCCTTACACCGCCGAGGCGATTACAACCGAATGGTAGACACTGTTTAACCTTGGGTGGTATTCATTGACCAAGATATTTCTCAATGGGGAAGACAGAAAACCAAAAGGTTCAAACAAGAGAAAAAAATCAGCTAGAAAGAGAACATAACGGAAGACGACACACACAAAACGAATATTGGGACCACACCAAGTAACTCGGGTAAACTCAGGTGACCCAAAAGGTATGCAGTGCGTTCCTTAAAGACGTGCACACACCGCAATGTCCATATTTTATTACTCATTCAAAGGTATGAGAGGATGCCTATATGGTATTACATCAACACTTGGAGAGAGCAAACAGTTCTTATTTGATACAATACAAGCTTGCACATAAAATAATAAAAGAATATGTATTTTTACATGTAACTGTTACTTGCATTAGATACATTTCAACGATACGGAATGTATTTTTGACAGAACTATGTTCATTACGTGTCTGGTGTGTTTGTAATCTCTAAAAGAACATTAACGATAAAATATAAAGCATAAAAACAATATAAATTTGTGTTTTACCGAGACTTGGACTTTTTCATGTTGACAAACCACCGAGCCTCATAATACGGGGTGTGCGTGTATGTACTATTTGTATATACAAAAAGTTGGTCCAGTTCCGGCAAGACTTAGAACTTTTCGATCCCCCTTTCTATATGTATTTTACAGATTCCGTCAACCATGGGGGTTAAAATGGAACTCTTTACTAGTTCTCTTTATTTTATTTTCATCTGTAATGTTACGACATATTCAAAATTGCATTTCCAAAGAGAAAAGTCCTAATGGAAAAAGTCATTTTAAGTATCCAAAACGATGGTTGTTACAAACATGTTTTTTTTTTTTAATTTTATACCCCTGGTTTGCCACTTTCATATGCAAAGTATTTGTTTTGATATGATTTCATTTGCTTTGGACTATAGTGATATTTGTTGGACTTCAACTCTATTAAGCAGTTATACCTACCTCTGTTGAGCAGTTAAACCTGTGTTGAAAAGTCATCTCTTCATAGGAAATCCTATTTGTATTTTATGATAAATGCGCCTCTCTTAAAAGGACACCTTTCTTCAAGCATGTCAGCTTTGTTCCATATGGGAATTGTAATGTGTAATTTATTAAAATGTGTTTCGTATATTACCAACAATAAGGACGTTTAAACCATTTTTTAATGTTAGATTTTATTAGTCACGTATTTATACTACATGTAAGATTCAATCTCAACTTGTGTCATTATTACTACATTTCCGCCGATGACTCTCGCTTGTAACCTTTGAACCCTATTTGTCGTTTTGTAAATAATACAAACATTTAAGGTTTTTGTCATGAATTTAAGAAAGCTTTTCATCTGTGTTTTGAATTTTCTTAACTGGACTTTGTTTTCGCATTCTGAAGGTAGGCGAAAGTAATTTTAACAAAGGAATAGAAAAAAAATGCAACTCGAATAGATTTAAAACAACTCAAATTAATGTAACACGACAAAAAAGTTAATCGAACCTTAAAAAATGACTCCGAATTCGTTGATGTTATATCAGAAAAAGAAAGAGGGGTATCAATATAGAGATCAGATTTACGATTTAAAATATTTTTGCGCTCATTTAATTACCGAGAAATTTCGGAATACACATTTGATTGAAGTTAGTTTCTTAATCCAAATTTATTCTGAATCAAATGAGACACAGCATGAACTTTAAAAGAGGTTGGTACAAAAGGTACGACAAATAAAATGTCACTTAAAGGGGAATGAGAAATTAGAATTTAGATTGCACTTTGAATTTTGATAATTTACACGAAAGACGACGTTTAACGAACCTTTGGCAAGACAACACGTGCAACAAAAGCACCAGACATGTTTCACAAAAACCATGTACCACACTATCAAATATCCGTGTCTGACATATTATCTCTTATAAAGTTCTATTTCAGGTTTTTATTAAACTCACTAATTAAGATGGAATATTTTGCTTACATGTCTCAAAACAAACCATATAAAAACCCAAACTAAATAGGTACCCATTTAGGAACTAATTTCTTATAAAGATCATATTGCTGTTATCCTATAATTATGTAACTAGTACATAATTAAAAAAAAATATATTAAAACCAAAAATACAAAACCAACGATACCAACACAACGTTCTACATGTATTTCAAGTCTGGAGATTAAAATGGTCAGGTCAATTGAAAACTGTAAGAAAATAAATGTTAAAAGGTAACATTATCCACTTAAGTATAACAAAAGGATTTAATCGGCCAACTTCTTCCGCATGGTGGATATCTACATGTAAAAAGAAAGTTGATTAAATCAGTTTGTACATGTACATTGTGTACTTATTTAAACCTTTAATAATTATATATGACATTAGTACGGACAAGTACTCCGTACAATTCCTAGACAGTAGGTTTTCTTGCTAATTTTTTGGTAAAATTTCTGACTTTCCTTGTTTATGTACAAAACATTGAATCATCTGACATACAGAACCATAGGCAACATAGATGAGGGAAGTACAGACAAACAAAGAAGCACAATTACTACACAACAAATAGGAACCGCTTGAAAACTAGAAGAAAGCTTCCAAAATATTAGTCTCTCTTGTTGCCACTAACGGGTAATACTCGACTTTTTTCAAAGCCGTCGATAAATTATATTTGGAAAAAGGCACAATTCGTCGTAAGAAAAACATGTATCTCAACAACTAAATTAATATATAGTTATTTCGGAATCAACCTTTTTTATGGACGAATAAAGTGGCTTTATATAGAAAAAAGGGTATGCGGTACATGTATTATTGTCACAGCCATCCAAGCAGCCATGAGACAGCCATCCAAAACGTAGAAATCTCAAACTTTAACAGGTACCAAAAGGCCTTCAATAATGGACACGTGACCACACCCTACGGCAAAAATGGTCCCAAAATTAAAATGTGATTATATTCAAAAATAATATCTATTCACCAAATAAGTAAACAATGAAAAATTAGTAACACTTAACCATAAAATCAACGATATCCACAGGATTACAGGCTCGGACAGGCACATAAAGTATGTGGCGGGATTAAACATGTTTTTGAGTACTCAACCCTCCCCTAACCTGCGATAATAGTGTGACAAAGCTACATTTAAACCAAATTATAAAATCAACTGTATAAAATTTAACTTATGAAGTCGATAC
>JAULBM010343669.1:0-12461 GCA_032357055.1 Geukensia granosissima
CTTTATCAATCGCCTCATTAACTCTATGTACCGGAGATGTATGGCTGTGATTAATGCCAATGGCGGTCATACACGCTTTTAACGGAAGTGCAGTCAGGACAACCGGAAGCTGCAATATTGACATTATTTGTCATTTTACTGGATGTGTAAAGCTCTTGGACAAATGTTAGATTAATAAAATCATATTTATATCAATTTAAAGTTTGTTATTTTTACTTCAAATGAAGTGGCTATTTAAAAAACATTCATGAGACGTTTCTTATGCTGTTCAGTATATATAAGCCTTGTAGTTACTAAATACATTCCTTGCGTATAGATTTTTTTTACTCCCGTGTACACAGAATAAAAATAAATATTTGCTTTTTTTCCTCAAAACAATCTGTTTTACCTTACATCCTTTAGAGCAGGTACTGAACGTATTCCTGACCCTTTTTATAAAGATATACAGTCCGCAAAAAGTTAAGCATTACCTTGGTTTTGATAATATTTATTTTTTGGACAGCCAAAAATGGTTTAGATGTTTAATTTGCTGGTAAACTTTTATTTCTTTATTAAATATGAGTCAACGACCTTTATTAAATCAGTGATCCGAATTGACAAAGGACATTTAGGGTACATATAGACCAAATCAAAAAAGGGCGAAAAATCAACAACAAAAAAGACGATTTTAAGTTTCACTTTCAGATCTTTTTTTACACTATTTTCAAAATGATACAAGAATAACTTTTATTTAATTGAATTATGAGTACATTGACTGTCATTTAACGTTAAGATCGTTAGTATCTGGTATAACCTCCGAGCTTCCGGTATAAATGTTCAACACGCCTCCTCCTCCCCCTGACCAAACGCCGAAGCCTATGTTGTGGAAACCTCTGCCATTTGGCGATAAGAGCGACCCGTAATTCATTCAGGTTTTGACATTTCGGTTGTCGCCGATCAAGTCCCATACATGTTCGATCAAGCTCATGTCGGTGGATCATGGAAATATTTCAATGAACTCTGCTTCAAAAAAGTTTCTTACAATCTGGGCTTGATGTGGCCGGGCGTTGTCGTTTTGGAACACTGGTCTGTCTGCAAGTGTATGATTCTCAAAATGAGGCAAAACATGGCTGTTTAAGATGTCATCTCAGTATTTTTGGCCATTCTGGGTACCGTCAATTACCTGTAATGGAAGCTTACAGTCATTTGAAAAGCAGCCCCATACGGTTACGCCACCGCCTACATATGCAGTAGTTCCTAGAACGTTGTTGCTGTTCAGTGCTGTATTCCGTTCCCTCCAAACATGCATTCGACCTTCCACAGGCTTCAACAGAAACCGGCTTTCATCGGACCAATGAATTCGCTTTGAACTCCGTAGGTTACAGTGACAATGGAGTATAGAACACTGTAGGCATGCCTGGCGGTGTCTACGCGTAAATTCTGGGTGTTTCAAAGGTCTACGAGCACGCAAACGAAAACTTTGCAGCCTGCGAACAACAGTTCTTCCACTTATGCGACCACCAATTGGCCACATACCTCTCAATTGCACTGCCGTTGAAAATGGCTGTAAGCTGGCTTGACGATTAAGGTTACTGTCTTCTCTAGGGGTTGTTTTACGGGGTCGACCGGATCTTGGGCGGTCTTCGACGGTTCCTTTGTGTCTATGGCGTGCTAAAAGTCTGCTATTAACAGAATTGTTCACTCCAAAATTGGCTGCTATTCGGCGATTACTTTGGCCGGCGCTGTTTATGCCAACTCTTGACAGCGTTCGGCGATACTCATTTTCGTCTTACCATATCAAAAAGCTTTTTTCAAATAACTATAAGGAAAGTGTAATTAATCAGTCAAAACAATTTTGTGTTAAATTTGAAAGCATGATTTGGACAAAACAGGTTTTTTAAATGTTCAATGATTTATCGATCGACACCTTACCTGCATTTTACATAAAGGTCAATGATGGTCAATTTCATGCACATGTGTTAAATGTTTACTAAATTGCCTTATTAGAAAAATATATTGGAAAGTACTTTGGTGATGCTTAACTTTTGGCGGACTGTATATAATTTCCATTTGCTTAAAAAATCATTGTTTCGGAAAATATTGTTCAATTCCAGATTGACCCATGACTGTAACTAGAAATTCATATTTTAATTATTAATCTTCCTTTTTGGCTACATATTGATTTATTGTTTGCTAACTTGTTTCCGTCCTGAATATGCATGAAATTTTTGCCACTGGACGTTAAACAACAATCAATCAATCAATCTTAATTATTCCTCAAGTGGAATATAAAAGCTTGTGAATCAGCTTGTAGTGAAACTGGAAACGCGCATCGTAAAGTGTGAATAAGTCTTTTAACTGTATTTATTTCTTTGTATACATCAGCGGACTGCAACATGTTACTATTCGCATTATTAATTTAAAGTTATGTTAGTTTGCCAAATTTTCTACTTTCAGAAATACTAGTGACCAGTATGTGGATTTTTATTTTAACAATACTTCCTACAGAACATAGTGCACATGATGAACACTGAAAATTTAAGCTGGAGTAGCATGAACCCTTCAAATACAATGGTGATGTCAGGTGCTCCGGAAGGGTAAGCACCTGCTGCTCCATTGCTGTCAGCCGTCGTGTTACTTCTTGATTTTATGGTCGCAATCATAAATTGGTTGATCCATATGGTATCAATGAATCTCAACTAAAAATGGACTTGTTAGAGGTATTTCAACAATTAGTTGATCTCTTCGCAGATTCACGTTACCCTTGATTAGAGTAAAAAGATTCCACGAGTGTTGCGCGCAAGAGAAAGGATGCTTACCCTTTCGAAGCACCTGATCCCACTCCCGTTTTGTACAGGACATCATGGAATCCAAGCCTTTGTTTATTTGTTTTCATTTTATCTTTTAATTTGTTTAAAGTTTGTCTTAATTCTTTGGACTATGCAATTTTGATCTCTCGCATGGGTATTCTACAACGGACTCGGTAAAAAAAGCATTTTCGTCACAATGTTAGTCAATGTTAGTCACAACCGATATAGGAACAGATTTGTATTCACGACATTGGGAAGTTATCCATTGTCATTTGCAAAATAGATATTTAGTATCGGTAAACCAAATCATGATGTCGACCGAAATTTTTTTTTCGGAGTGATAACTTAAATCTTTCCACCAGAAATCCTTGATTCCGTCGCTTTGTTGTCAGCAGCAACCCTTTATCAAGTAAATCCTGATAGGAAGCTCAAGCCCTGGAATAACGTATCAACTGAAAAACACTCCGTATGCAGGATGCTACACATGAAGGAAAAATTTATAATGGGAAATCAAAGTAATGGGAATATCAAAGCCTTATATACATTCACTCAAGGACGAGGGTCGTAAAAGCCCGTTTTGGCCCAAGAAATTCGATGAAAAATGAAAAGTGGCTAATATATAATATTATATTTTTTATATTGAATAATTTGTATAAAAAGAGAATACAACAGAATTTTTAGTTTAATTGGTTCTACGTACAATGGTCACGTGGCACATAGAAGTTGCTTATAATATTAAATTACTAGCAAATTACGTAATTTGATACATTATTTGATACAATTTTGTCGATTTTAATAAAGATCGCACAAAAAAATCACAAACCAAACTTTGCTCAATTAAAGATCTATCGAGTACGAATGTGTGGTCAAAATATCTTTGTGATGTTTCCGTATCTATTTTAACAAAACACATCTAAAAATAAATACAGTATTCTAACATGAAATGTTACATTTTTTTAAACAGTCAAATATATCCTTTCGTTTTGTCGAAATGACGAAAATTATATAAGAAATAGTTATGACTTGTTATAAGATTATTATCAAAAAGCACAAACTTATTATTGTGTCACAAAATCTTAAATTTTGGCCAAATATGGGGCTTAACGTTCCTACTCCTTTAGAATTGTTCAGTTAAAAGACTTCGCCTGTATAGCGGAAGGGGAAATGATGGATCAAGCTTAATCTTTTTTCTCTGCAGAGGTCAACTGCGTACGAATAAAGCAACCATTGAGGTCGATACTTTTGTTGTATCTTGTATTATTATTTTATTGAATTTGGCTTTGGTTTTCAGTATCGATCTCAAGTGTTAAATCCATTTCAACCGATTTTTATAGTGTGTTTTTATTGCAGTTATGTCGCACTACTGTCCCAGGTTAGGGGGAGGGTTGAATACTGACTAATCGTTTTAACCCAGCCAAATTCCATAAATGTCTTACCCAAGTCAGGAACATGTAATTCCAGTGGTCAAATTATCTGTTGTTCTTCGTATTTTAGGAGAAACTTTGCGCTAGCTTTTGCGAGCATTCTATATATTCTTTGGGCTTATCAAGTTAAGTGCACTAATGGGGTAATGGTGTTAGTATATCTGTTTTATCTTTTGTCACTAATCGCACAGGTTACAGGGGGAGTGTTGAGTGCCCCAAAACCGGTAAAACCCCGCCACATCCTTATGTGCTTGTCCCAAGCCAGTCATTTATTGTTATTTGTTCACAATTTTTGCAATAGATTAGGTCGATTGTCGTGTTTTGTGTATAGTTTCACATTTTGCTTCCGTTATTGTAAGGTTTCATTTTTGAAGGCCGTAATGAGACCTGTAGAAATTTAAATTCTACTGTCATTTGGTGGGTGGCTGTCTCATGGACAATCATGCTACATCACCTTTTTTATTAATGGGAGAAAAGGGGTGCACAGTTTGTGCAATTTAAATGTCGACGGTCTGTTGAAACATACGTCCGCGAAGCATTACAAAAATGTTGTCAGTTAAGAAATAGGCTTTCTGCAAATGTCATCTTTAGAGTACTTGTTATAAGACTCAAAGTGGTTATCAACAAAATAATATTTGTCCCTCCTTAGAAGCGAATATTTTTTACCAGCGTTCTCCATCGTATTTAACAAAGCAAAGGTGAACCAATGCCTTTAATTTTTGGTGATTTAAATGGGGAATTGTGTTACACATCGTAGAGACGTCAAATGATTTGATGCTACTGCAATAGGAAAGGGAATTCGATTTAAGACATTCGCACATATCTATAGAATGTTTAAGAATCCACATTTGATTCACGCCTCCTTTTAAATGGTTGTTTTATATTAACTAAGGAGCCTTGTTTTCCTGTTGATAAAGTAACTGTCATTGCTTTCATTGGTTTTGTGGATAATTTGGCAGACCATTTAATATAACTTGCCTGTAAGGACACTACATGCATGTAGTTTTGGAATCCAGAAAAGCAAAACGAAATCCAATTCTTCCTGCTTCGTTTGAATTCCAAATGAAGACAAATTGACCGATGATTGTCAAGGATTTCTTCTTTTGTAAGTGTCGTCGAGGTTAATGTTGGGATGGCAAATTAATTGTCAAAGCCAAATTCCTCATTGTCCTTTTTTCAAACAGTTCATGTGATTTTATTCACAAACAAAATCAATGTTGTTTTTCAGCAGGAATGGAAAAATGTCTGTCACGTGGTTTAGAAAGATGTCTGGCAAAACTCAAATCTCTAAAACCGATTGAGCGTATGTACTCATTGATCTTGTCAATGTTTTAATTCGCAAATATTTGTATTTTCAAAATCACAGCCTTAATCTCTTCGGAAAGGGTGCACATTCCTTGCCTTCGCGTTTCGCCTATTGACTGGCATAACCCTAGCTCGACAGCATCTTAAAGGATCTTAAAATAAAATCTTAGTTTATGGTTTAAGGTTAACGAAACTTTGATCTTCTAGCCACCACAATTGCACATTTCTAAGATACTTCAACGTGTTACTTTGAAATCGCTTTGACCTAGACCTTGTTTTACGGATACGCAATGATGCTTCGCGCGGGACAGATAGTGCTGACTGAAGTCATTCCTGTTTTGTCAAGTTATTTGTTTTGTTCAAAATACTGTTCTATTGGTTTTACTCTGGTTATTTGTATGTTTCTATGTTGTCTTGTATTTTAGGACAGTGAATTTCGGATTTGCCACAAAGTCTTTTCTAAATGCACATATGCGGTGTTTAAATTAAATAAAGGTTAGTGATTCTTTAAGAGGAGGTGTAATTATAGTCTTGTTAATATTAATTGGCCAGGTCGATTGGGTTACCGCTGAGTATTTTCACATTTTATTCTTGTGAAGGCCGGGCATTAACCTGAGTAGACGTCAGATTGTTTGTGGTTTGGATTTTAGTGGGTCTTTGTTTCGCTATCAATCATCTCACATCTCCTATTTTGATAACATTAAAAAGTTATAAAACTAACAGCAAGCAGCATTTTTCAATCAGACAGTCCTCACCTGTCAACACATTGGGTTCGCGTGGTACTCCTTTATCATTATTATACATCCATTACAATGACATTGTAAAACTGTGCCGCATTATGGGCGTTGAATGTATAGAAAAGAAACTATTTGAATTCATGATTTGGAATAAATTTGCACGTTCCCTGTGTATTTACTAAAGTGATAATGACGACGACCTTATTATTCCAGTTTAATAGATGTCAATTCATTTTTCTCTCATTAGACTGAAAGTTCTTTTAGTAAAGATGCGTTCAGAGAGTGCATTTGTTCGTTTTGCACATTTTCACCGTGGTTACTTTGGATTAGTTCATCGTTCACTTGCGTGGCGTAATTTCTGTCTAGACAAACAATACGTACACAATTTCCATGTAATTAAATAACTACGTTCACTTTCATGCATCGAATAACAGAATGAGGTTTGTGTTTGATATTTCAGTTAATATTTCTTCGCATTTTGCATTTCAGCACCATGTGAAACATTGTATAGGTTCTTTTCGTGGCTTTTTATAGCTTTTAATATTAATAAGTCTTGTTCGATGTTTAATTACTGTCCGCCACGAGTGTTGTGCGGATGACATGACGAGAACGCTAGCATTTGTATTGCTGTGTTATAAAAAAAGACTTGTTCTTCTATCGACACGAAAGCCAATTTAGTACCAAATCAAAAACATGTTTTAACCTGTTATCACGAATTAAAATTAGTTATCGCGGTTTCCTGAATTCGGTATCTCGAATTTAAATCCGAGGTTACGGTTTTCTACTGAATTCGTTTAATCAAATTTGAATTCGTTAACACGGTTTCTTGAATTATTCATCTAAAAACGAATACTGAAATTTTTTAATACTTTATCACAGTTCCTGGAATTCAAGATATCGTTAATAAATCGTGATCACGAGTTCTCAAATTCGATATGTTAAATTAAATGTATACCGCGAAGCAGAAGGGTCAACCTCATATGTACATCATTTGTGAAGTGAATTAGGAGAGGTCATGCTGCTTCAGAATCTGTAAGCTTCTATAATAATACCTTTTTAATGTAAAACTTGGTCATCATCTTTTAAATAGAAAGAGGGAGCTATCATAGAAATAAATGGTACAATGATAAATGCGATATGCAGCGAGGCGAAGAAGAGTAATATTACAAAATTAGTATAGTGAATGAAGAAGGTCGACCTGCTTCAGGAAGACCCCTTTAATTCTTACTTTACTTTGTCAAAATCTCTTTTATGTTTAATTTAAGAGTTGTCTTAAAACTGAATACATTTATGCATTTAAATTTCAGGATTTCTATTTCGATCCAGAGATCCAAGGAAACTAAATAAAACTAGTTCTCGTTTGAGGTAGCTAGTTCTCGTTTGAGGTAGCTAGTCAGGCGCGGATTCAGGTGGGGGCGCACCCGGCGCGCGCCCCCCCCCCTAAAAACGAGGCGTGATCCTGGAATTTACTTTTAACTTTTAGGTTTCAACTTCAGATATAGTTATACCAAGGTGTTGTGAAAGTTTTGTTTTGTTCAAAACTTCCATGCAAGAGACCCAGGAGATGATATTCTCTTTTTCATTATGTATATTGGCAAAACGTCATGCATATAGTTGCTTTGTTAGAATTTATTTCCCAATAAAAATGCATTATAAATGAATAACAACAATTTATCTATTTTTTATTTCAAAAACCTTAAAGCCGCAGTCTATTGCACGTACAGAACAGATTCAGTGAACGTTGCATTTGGCTGCTCATCTGCCCGTGAAATTCACTTGATTTAAGTCGTCTGGAATGTGAAAAGGCGACAAAATCGAGATTTACGGATACTTCGGTTGTGAAATTGACAATGCTTTTTCGAAGACAGAAAGTAAAAACACCAAAAAATTAAAAGCATTTCTTTAAGATCATTTGAAAAATTGGAATTGAGTCGCGACGAATTATAGGTTAAATCTTCAGAAGACATCGTACAGATTTAAAGACATTAGTAAATGCAACAGAGATCCTTGGGGGGAAACTATGATTTCTATCGGGTACGGTCTGCATGCAGAATATTTAATAACATTGATATCGTGATATCGTGAAAAACGAACATTATAAGCTGTCTAAAGAAACTGAAAATTTAAGATATTGGTGACATTATAACAAGGTTTTTTTCAGCAGAGGATCAGCCAAACTTTACTTTTCGAATACTTATGGAACTAGCAATCCATGCAACTTCTCACAAGAAATAAAGTATTTTTACCTTATGAAAATGAAAAGTTATGGGGTAAATGTCAGAGAGACTGCAATCCAACCACGAGAAAAACAGATAAATTTACAAATCTTAATTCAACAAGGGTAGAACACAAAGCTCTAAATCGCCCCATATGAAAAAATCGCGTATGAGTAAAATTATACTGCATTTACCTGAATATTATCGTACATTTAACAGAACAATAAACACAAAGACAAACCTATGACCACAATTCCTGAATGGGACAAGTTATGATGTTTTACCTACGTAACATGACTAAACTAATTTTGCAATGAACAAAGATGCCGGTGGAAGTAGATATGTTGTGACTTTAAAAGCTAGACTTCCTTAAAATCAAAGAGGGAATACAGATGACGATGATGGTAATGACAGAATGTCAGAAAAAACATTCAAGTTAATTTTATTACAGGTAACAGGTCAAATTCATACAGACCTGGACCTGAACAATTGGGTCATAGAATAAACTTGTGTATGATGGCAAGCTTCCCCAGAAAAATTGCACTTACAAAACATTAAGATAACTTTATTACAAAAATGAAGTAGTTGTAAAACTGCAATGCATATGTATAACGTACTAGGTCCAAAACAAAAATTGCCAAAAACAATTGTCAAATTTTATTATTGTTACGGGTTTTTAAATGCATTTTATTTTATTTTATTATTCATAATGATGTGCTTATATAAAATCAAAAAGAATTTTAAAAATTAATGTGGTACATTTGTATTTCAAGTAGTCAGTATTGTCCTGTCCTAAGTTATGAAAAATTTATAGGCCAAAACTTCATCCATATTGTGAATTACTGTGGTAAAGGCCCCCAAAAGTTTGAAAGAGATGACATTCATTCCTTCGCCAATTTGATATTAATATTTACTCCGCAAAAGCACGCTTGCAAATCTAGATCATCCAGACTCTTGTTTGTGGTACGTTCCGTCTCATTACTGTTATTGACATTGTCGTGTCTGTTGACTCACAGGTGCAGGACGCGTAATAAAAATATACTAAATATACTACATACACTAACAAAGTAATGAACTACAAAAATGACTGAACACGACAGGGTGGTGTTTTTTTCGAATCCTGCGTTAAAATGCAAAGGAATACAAATACACGGTTTACTTCTCCAAAAAGCTGATTAATTATTCTTCAAAATAAGCCCCTTTCGATGTATTTCCTTTCACAAATAAAAAAGTTACGTCCTATGGAAGCGAAATAAAATGACCGAAAATTAAGGTCGGACAAAACAGTGGCACCTCCCGTTCCCCATGATATGGCTGTGACCTTAAGTTAATAACCATGTTATCCTTTTGCCAATAAAAGTAATCGACCTTTTCAGACGACTAAATAATTTAACATTTTAATACCTATCTAAAAAATTGTCCTAAACCGTGGTATTTGAAGGATTTCTTACCTTTTTCAAGTTTCGTCTTTTATTTACAGTGACGTCAGCGCCAGTGAAATCGAAACTGGATAAAGATGAGAATTCCTTCAAATACCACGTTTTTAGACAATTTTTTTTAGATAAGTTTGAAAATATTGAATAATTTAGTCGTCTAAAAAGGCCGATAACGTTTTCGGTAAAAGTATGCCATGACTAAGGCCACAGCCATGGGGAACAGGTGGTGTCAGCTTTTTGGCGAAGTAAACCATGTATTTGTATTTCTTTGCATTTTAACGCAGGATTCGAAAAAAACACCACCCGTGTTCAGCCTTTATTGAAGTTCATTACCTTGAAAGTGTATACGTAGTATATTTAGTATATTTTTTATTATGCGTCCTGCACCTGTGCATTTTGCTATAATATATCCCTTTTCGTGCAAAAATTCAACAACAGAAATGCTAATCCTTAACGTTTATACATGTATCTTCTTTCTTTCATTTACTATTTGTTAATTTTGGGTTGCGAATGATTTTGTAAAACGGATCAATATTTCTTCAACCAACAAAGATCAGCCCTAAAACATTTCCATTTTTAGGTCGTGTGGCTTTTAAAATTATGTCCAGCATAATTGCTTCTAACTATAATAAATCACTGGAGCAACATGTGTTACTCTTTGTTTTGATTATTCTCCGAGCCAAAAATTGAGGTAATTCCCGCTTGAATAGCATCTTTAATGCTAACAAGTGGTCCAACTGCAGTCAAACTATTTTGATATAGGACCAAAAATACATTTTTATACCTTTTTAAAGATCGATCACACGTAGACATTGAGCAAAAAGGCGACCTAACATGTAGGGGATGTTTTATATATCTTAAATTCAAGTAATCTCCATTAAATTTTTTATCATTTTATATTTGGATTTCATTCTCAGTTTTTTATAAATCCAAAGATTCAGCTTCTCTATAAATGATGGAGATTGGCGGTAGTGTGCTTACCTTCATGTTGTGTTCTCTTCGTTGCTGGAATCCTTCATCTGTTACCAGTGTTCAATTCGCTAACTTTTATGTCTGTTCTCTTTAATCGTCCCAATTTTGCCATTTCCGCTAAGACGGAATTCTGCCCCTCCATGTTATTGGTGAGAAGTTTGTGAATGAAAGGATAATACCACCGGAAACTTTTATCTGTCCATTCCGAATAAACGATCTCTAATTAATATGAATAAATACAACTATTAAAATCAACCGCATCTTGTAGTAATTGTTATAAGAAATCAATCCTGATATTTTTAGTACTTAATACAATATTTGTCATTTTGCAGCATGTTAAGGTGTGTCGTAGTTACGTGGTTCTCCCTCAGAAATAGACATATAATAGACGGATAGACGTCAATTAACCTAGCATTTAGGTCATTTTTACTCTAGGAAAAATCAAACCAATTTCTGACCATTACTTTCATAGTAAACATTAAAAGCACGTAATTTAATAAGTCAGTCAATTTTGGGCCCTTTTTTTGGTTCTTGACACTTCTATTTGGGTACTCATTCTTTAAAGAGACCTATTTAAAGTTTTAATAAAAAATGACAGCAAAAAACTGTCCATTGGAAACCACGCCCTTTAGTTCTAGTTGTTACATATTAAAAAGTATATAGCAAAAAGATGGTTTGCATTGATTTCAATTCTGGTGTAGTAATGTTCTTCTTGTATAGTTTTTAATACTTGTTAAACTCTAACAATTACACTTGTTTCTAGTTTTTTAAATAAAAAAATGCTATTGGAAATTGTTATAATTGTAAGAAATACAAAATGGTTTAAAATTGGACAATTAAAAATAGTTTGGTAAGTGTGAAGGCCCGCTCACCTTATGAAGCAATATTATGCAAAGTTTAAGCGGAGAAGAAAAAATGTTATTAAGTGAAAATAGCCCAATATAGAGTAATTTGTTCTGTCTAACTGATTTGTACAGATAATTCATGCTATTTCTCTGTCTATTTCACAATAGAACATTGAAAACACGGAAAGGCCTCGTAACGGTGTCGCATAGAAAAAAAGAACATTGGATCGTAACGTGATGCATAGAAAAAGAACATTGAAAATACAGAAAGGCCTCAAAACGTTTTGCATAGAAAAAGAACATTGAAAATACGGAAAGGCCTCGAAACGTATTGCATAGAAAAAATAACATTGAAAATACGGAAAGGCATCGAAACGTGTTACATAGAAATAGAAAATTGAAAATACGGAAAGGCCTCGAAACGTGTTGCATAGAAAAGGATCATTGAAAATACGGAAAGGCCTCAAAACGTGTTGCATAAAAAAAGAACATTGAAAATACGGAAAGACATCGAAACGTGTTGCATATAGAAAAGATGATGTCGTATGATTGTTCATGAGACAGCCATCCAAAACGTGTAAAGTACAAACATTTCACTCAAAGCCACTAATAAGGCCCAATGGGTGCGCCACCGTTTCAAAGTTCGTCTCTAATTAATGGAAGCAGATATTTTTGTTCTAAAATCTCAATTATACCTACCTTTCATCGGAACATACAAAATAAATTTGATTTGTACA
>JAULBM010343678.1:0-12460 GCA_032357055.1 Geukensia granosissima
TTGATATGTTGTTGGAGACCACCAAGTTCAGATCAAGTTAGAATTTGGTGTGTTTTGCATAAGGGATTCCAGGGTTATGCCCCTTGAAATAACCAAATTTCTTCAAATTTGAGGTTTTCGTTCAATTACTTTTAAAAACATTCAAAGAATAATTTGAAATTTGTATATCACCTTTGGCAGGGGCATCTGTATCCCATGGACACATTCTATTCTAAGTTTTAATAAATTTTAAGAGAGACATTTTCCTGCTTCCTGAAGTCAAAAAATGTAAATGCTGCATCATGGATAAGTCTTCTTAAAACAGTTACAAACATTGTTCATGACAAGGATTTTTATAAAAGTTAACATTTTTACCCCTGCCTCATTACCATAAAGGGAAATGTTTCCTAAATTTGCATATACTCATTAAATTAAAATTCAGAATGTTCCAATTTTAATTTTTAGACATATTCTAACAATTAGTTATGTAAATGTACAATTTTTCAAAAGAATTTAACATTATTTTGCAAAAATGCTGAATTCTATTGTTTAAGTTATGAATATTTCATTTGGCTGCTGGAAAAATTCTAAGCATAGAAAATTGATAAGAATTTATAATATTATTCAAATCATAAATATCTTTAAATTCCCATGCTCAGATTTTTCCCCAGACAAATATTTAAGAGTTCTAGGGCTATTTGACCTTTCATAACCTCTTTCCATATATGGTAATATTCTTGACTGTTTAGCCAGTGGCAGTAAAATTTTACCATTGTCTGTCTATACTTTCGTCAATTTTCATTAAGAATTTCTCAGCTTGTGTATGTTGGATAGATTTGATATTTTGTCCACAGCATTATCATGGTTAGTTGTACCATGTCGCCCTGTTTCAGATTCTTCATATATCTACTTCCTGTTTACCGAGAGCATCTGTTTCCAAGGACACATTTTTTCTAGTTTTAAATTAACAATAGACATTCGCTACTTCCTGCAGACAAACTAAATGCTATATCATATATCAGACATAAAAACATAAATTGCAAACACTGTGATGAGAAATATGAGAAAGTTAACATTTTTTACTTGAAGAGAAGAGCAGTTTGATTAAAAAAATTCCAGAATAGAGCCCATGCTTCCATATAGTGTGTTCCTTTATATCAGAGAGAAAAAAAATGGTAGCCCATGTGCTCATATTTTTCAGACCAAAAACTGCCGTAAAACATACATTTTTAATGAATTTTAAGGAGTAAGCTCAAATTGGGATACTTGTATGGCCTTGAAAACCCATTTTCACGTTGGAATTGTGAAAAAAAAATTTTGTATTTCCTTTCATCAATGTTTGACTTCAAATTGAATAATGAAATAAAAGATGTGAGGCAACTCTATATTTAACCAGAAATGAAAGCCAAACTTGGCCCTTACCACATATACTCCTTAAAACATGTATATTTGACAACAGGAAATATCCCGATTCTTAAGAGTACCTGAACTTACAAAATCTAATGTCAGGAAAATTAATTAATGTGATGTCACATGCTTGTACTAATAATTTATCCAAAGAACTAAAAGTCCATCAATATGTTGTGTCCTTTTTCATGTCAGCTATAGTCCTATAACTTATGACCTAGCATTCCATGTTCATATTTTATGCTTTCATTGGAATTTTTTCATTTTTTATTATATGGGGCGGTAGCTTGATAGTAAAAACAGCAAATAGTAAATAGCAAAAATAAAGAAAAAAAAGTATATATAAATAACAGAAACAGTACTATGTTATAGAACTGATGTCAGTTACTGCTCTTTGTTTATGTGAAAATTTAATGTCATTGTGATCTGGGGAAAAAAATCAAAAGAAATTTTGCTGATTTGTCAGTCATGTATAAAAAAATTATTAACATGTTCCTATTTTTGTGGTGTCCATTCTGATATTAATAATGTCAGTTATTAGTGTTTGTTCATTATGTGTAAATTGGTCAGTCTTGTGAATCAATGTGAAAATTGGATTGACATCATTATGATCTAGAAAAAATTCTGCTATCTCAGGAAATTTTCTGATTTGTCATTCTTCTTATATATAAAAAAAGTTATACAAAATTACCAATTTTTGTGATTAAATATAATCTTAATATTCTACATATTGTAATAAAGCAGACAATTAAATTTTAACAGTTTGGGCAAATTTTTTAGGGTGGGTTGTTAAACAGCAATTAAATAATATTTTATTTTAGGCCCATTGACTAACTTTGAATGTATTTGTAGAGTCCTTTGCACCAGCGGCCCCAATGACCAAATTTGTTTGTATTTTCAGGGTCCTGTGCACCTGCTAGTCCTAATAACTAAATTTGTATGTATTTGTAGGGTCCTTTGCACCTGCATGACCCAATGACCAAATTTGTGTGTATTTTCAGGGTCCTTTGAACCTGCCAGACCCAGTAACTAAATTTGTATGTATTTGTAGGGTCCTTTGCACCAGCGGACCCTATGGCCAAATTTGTGTGTATTTTCATGATCCTTTGCACCTGCCAGACCCAATGACTAAATTTGTATGTATTTGTAGGGTCCTTTACACCAGCGGACCCAATGACTAAATTTGTATGTATTTGTAAGGTCCTTTGCACCTGCAGACCCAATGACTATATTAATATGTATTTGTAGGGTCCTTTGCACCTGCCAGACCCAATAAATAAATTTGTGTGTATTTGTAGGTCCTTTGCACCTGCAGACCATATGACTAAATTTGTATGTATTTTTAGGGTCCTTTGCACCTGCAGTCCCAATGACTAAATTTGTACAATTTTCAGGGTCCTTTGCACCTGCCAGACCCACTAACTAAATTTGTATGTATTTGTAGGGTCTTTGCACCTGCAGACCAAATGACTAAATATTTATTCATTTGTATAGTCCTATGCACTTGCAGACTCAATGACTAAATTTGTATGTATTTGTAGGGTCCTTTGCACCTGCAGACCCAATGACTAAATTTGTGTGTATTTGTAGGGTCCTCTGCACCTGCAGACCCAATGACTATATTTGTATGTATTTGTAGGGTCCTTTGCACTTGCAGACTCAATGACAAAATTTATAATTATTTGTAGGGTCCTTTGCACCTGCTGGACCCAACACAATATGGAAGAAGAGAATTACGAAAGATAACACTGAAACCAAAGCGTACGAGGCATTAATGGAGGATGAAGCTCACAGTATTGTTCCAATCTTCTACAGGGAGGTCGAATATAATGGTGAATGTATCCTTTGTAATTTCTAAATCTATAATATTGGGTGGGGAGACCCGGGCTGTCAAGTTTTCATGACGAGCATGTGTGAGCTTTGGTAAAAAATTCAAAGATCAAAGAGAAAATACAAAAGATCAAAGGAATTTGCCGACAAATTGAGAGCAAATTGCGTGAGTCTCACCCTAATTCCGTGAGACTTGACAGGTCTGGGAGACAATTACACAAAGAGTGTTTTGAATGAAAAACACACTTGCCTGAACACTGAAATGGATTTAACACTCGAGATTGTCATACCGAAAACCAATAACAAATACAATTAAAACTAATATATGATACAGCAAAAGTATCAATACATAGGTAGGCTAAAATTTAATGTCTATCTACTGTTGTGACAGAGATGAAGACAACATAAATAGAAAGTGTTAATTTTGGGTAGATGAATCGGTAAACCAGGGATTGTTGTTTAAATAGTCAATTATTGATATTCATTCACCATTTTTTCAATAGATTAGTTCAATTGTGGTGTTTAATGATCAGTTTCAGATAATGTATTTTGGGGACATTTTTTCATCTTGCATTATGTTATGGGCTCCAGTTCATTACTGAAGGCCATAATGGGATCTGTTGAATGGTTGTCTAATGGACAATAACCCATATCTCTTATTTTTATATATAAAATATTATACAAATATCATATTCACTTTATCACAATAAAAGAAAATGTAATTTTTCATATCATTATCGTTGTCAACCGAGATGTGGCATGATTGTCCGTGAGACAGCCACTCACCAAGTGACAGTAGAATTTAAACTTCTACATGTACCATTATGGCCTTCAACAATGAACCCGAGTCCATACCATAATAGAAGCTGAAAAGGCCCTGAAATACAAATTGTGAAACTATACATAAAACACGACAATCGACCTAATCTAAAGCAAAAATGATGAACATATAACAAAAGATGACTAACAAAACAACGACAACCACTAGGCTACAGGTTTCTGGCTTGGGACAGGCACATTAGTATGTGGCAGGGTTTAACCGGTTGGTGAGAGCTCAACCCTGCCCCTTAACCTGGGACAGTGGTGTGACAAAACAGCATTAAAAAATCACACTATAAAAATTGGTTGTCAACCGAACATCTTCACTTAAATAGGATGTGAGACTGATGGTTTGAAATGTTTAGAAAGATATTGGCTTAAAATAGGATTTTTATATCTGATTATAATCTTGTTTGACCTTTGGGTAATTTGATATAAATAAGTCAACATTAAAATGATAAGGAAGTTTAAGTCTAAGCAGGAAGTTTTAATGGCTGTCTATCAATTGTATATTTCCCTCACATTTACTAAGAATTTCATTGATGTGATATAATGGGGGAATTAAGGGCTGGCTGGGGTCTTATGGTTCAGTGCTGTGACCTTTTTTGGAGAAGGGGTAGGGATACTTCTAGTTTTGGGAAATTTTAGGAGGGTCTGATATTATAGAAGTGTTTTACTGAGCAAAATTTGTGATTTTCATCAACATTTTTTGTTTTTTCTGTAGTTTTCCCATGTTTTTGCCTCAATCTGTACCAGTGGGGGGGGCACTACTTTAACAAGTAATTCAAAATCATTTTTTTATGTTTCTAAAACTATATTTAAACAATTGTTATCAAACATGAATTCAATATCAATCATGAATTTACAATGTACTATCCATCAGTGAACTTTCTTGGAAATTCTTGCATATATCACTAATAGCTTATGTATGTACCAATTAAGATCCTAATTCCCACACAGCTGTTTTCTTTTGAATAAAGTCTACTAATTAAGATCCCAATTCCCACACAGTTGTTTTTTTTAAAATACAGAATAAGAACAATCTAAAAGTTTAGGTTTAGGTTTATTCTCAAAAGTTTAGGTTTAGGTTTATTCTCAAAAGTTTAACCCTGAAATTTAATTAACCCATTTAGTTTGACAGCAAAATTGACAATATTGGGAAGCCCACCAGTACCCCTTTAACAGAGAATTTGTAAATTCAATTATAATAGCTAAGGACTTGAAGCAAGTGTACCATATTTTTAGGAGCAACTGTTTGTTTTTTTTGGGGGGGATTGTAGTAACTCTGGATCCATCCCGTTGTTGCATACCCATAAACGACCTTGTCATCACAACTCTGAAACTACCCAACCAAATTCAACAAAACTTGGTATACAGTAAGAACATCAGCGAGCAAGGCAGGTACAGACATCATTAGGTCTCAATTGTTTTTTAATATACAACACTATTTGAATACATGTAATATATTGACATCCTGAATTTTTCTCCTTCCCTTGCCAGTTGCCCTATAAATGTCCAGTGGTTGCTAGTTATGGTTGAGATTGACATAGACATTTTTTTGGCATTTACAAATGTAGATAAGTAAATATAATCTATAATATAATTCTGTTTTATGTCTAATAACTATAACAAGAGCTTCGTTTGTTATAATTAGTACTTTGATGTTTTCTGAGAAATTGTAATAAAAATTTTTTTTCCTTAAGGCGATCAGTTTCTTATTCCTTGCTTGACTTTGAAATTTTCATCAAAGACAAAATTAAGTTTTGTAAGCCAATTACATTTCATTTTGTATTAATAAGGGTGTTGTCAAGGAATATTTGATCAAAATCTTGGGCTTTATATAGCTTACGCTTGAGGGTGAATTTTATTGTTGAAATGTCTTCATTATATGAGTGAAAAACTTAGTTTTAGACATAAATACTTGGTGAATAGTTAATCTTGCAGTAGCTTTTCTTAAAAGATTTGGGGTCAAGGTGGTAGTCATTCACTATATAGAAATTCCTGATTTTCATAACCCTGGATGCATCTTTAATTTGTATGTTTTTGTAAGAGTTGTCTCCCATGTGGGAAAGTATCTCAATATATCTGTAACAAGAGAAAACCTTAAATATTGCTATTTTTAGCAAACTACACAGTTTTTGTCAAGAGAAAAAAATTTGTCTGAGGCGCATTAATAAATCAAACAAAAAGATTTATTTTTCCTATGAATTTTGAGATGAAATAAAATTTTAAAAAGATAAAAACCTAAATTTCACTGTAACAACTATGTTGTTATACCGTCACATATGGGAGACAACTCTTATAACATCCAGAGATACGAAAAGAGGGAATAGGAGATAGCCATCCAAAAGTCTTAATTACAAAACATTTCTCTTGTGCCTGTCCCAAGTCAAATATAAAAATAAAAGATGTGGCATGATTGTCCATGAGACAGCCACCCACCAAGTGACAGTAGAATTTAAACTTCTACAGGTCCCATTATGGCCTTCAACAATGAGTCGGTTTTTCATTTATTCTTTTTATTTCATTTCATTTCTTTCCATTTTTCAATTGTTTGTGAGTCATTTATTTAACTCTTTTTAATGTTTGGATGAACTTATGATTTTGAGTCTCTAGATCCAAATGTCTAATCTTTTGTACATTTCTGTATTGGCCATAGTTGTGTTTTTCTTTGTTTTGCGTCCACGTGCCGGTAAGTTTTATGGTTACCGAGGTAAAAAAACAAACGTAAAAACATTTCAGAAAATCATTGGTTTAACAAGTAGGTGAAATTTGATATTGCTTAATTTTATATATAATAATCCATTTTTTTAATTTAGCATGTTTTTATCGATATACAGTTAACAAAATAGATTTATTCATTTAAAAATTCTATTTTAAAAAATAGGTGTTACCCTGTGTGACAGTTATATCCCAAATGTTATGTTTTTTTATACTGGGTGTGTTTTTTGTTCTGGTTGGCTGGTAGCTTTCAAAAATTTGGCTGGACGTAAAATAATTAAAAAAAAACAGACAAGGCCTTATCATGATCTGTGCAAATCTTTTAATTGATCTCTACGTGTTCTTGTCTGTTGCTGTCTTTTTAAAACCACAACCAATTGGCGGGACTAATACTGTCATTAAAATGTCGGGACAAATACTTAACTTAAAATATCGGGACTAATACTTGCATTAAAATGTCAGGACAAATACTTTCATTAAAAAACCTCGACAAATACTTTCATGAAAAAAGTCGGGACAAATACTTTCATTTAAATGTCGGGACAAATACCTTCATTAAAATGACATCACATGCAGTGTTATGGACAAAAATACACTTTTTGCATATGTGACTATAATATATAGGAAAAAATACAATTCAAACAAATTCTTTTTTCATATTTTGTATAGTCTTCTTTGAAATGGCATATGTGGATCTCATTTTTGCAATTACATTGAGTGATAAATACCAAAGATGTATGCAGTACAGAAATATAAGCAAGAACATAACAAATGATTTCCATGATTTCGGTTGTTGCTGACACTTTAGTTGGTGATTGGGATGCTGGACATAATTTTTGTGTGGACCATTTAAAAAAAATCGATCCATGAAAGTTTGGTGCGTATTGACTGAGTTCTTGTAGACCAAGAAAATACACAAGTATCCCTAAGTATTTGATTTTAAGTCTTAATAAATAGTTTTGAGCGACATTTGTGATATATTTGTTGTTTGTTTGTGGTAAAAACCCCTTTCAACACAATTTTGGTCTTACCATTGCCGTTATTAAATTTTTTTAGTAGAGAAAGAGTACCCCAACCTTTGGCTGTTTTTCATAACTTTGGCAGGTTAAATAAATAATTAGTTGAACATCTGACGTTTTTAACAAAAACTTTACACTTTTTTAACACAATCGATGGAAGTATAATTTAATTTTCGGTATATATGATTCAAATCAGATTATGAATTTATATAAAGTGGATTTTTTCATTTATTGAAAGACTGAGATACCAGCTGTTTTATAACTCTTAAATCAGCAGCAGTCTGCTGTAGAAAAATAATGATTTTAATTTTTAACGATTTATTTTCAAAGCACCATCTGTTTATTTGGTATGTATGTAGTATTCTTGTACTTTTCATTAAAAGTGCGTGTATTTAGTGGGCGGAATAAATATTCATAATCAAAATTACAGACACAAACTACATACAAGCTATTTTGTCAACGGTTCTGTTCCTTTATAATAATGATGTTTTTATATAAATTGTTACTGAGAATATAAATAATGAATTGATTGAAACATTATGAACACAGGAACGTAGGCCATATAAAACATTATGAACACAGGAACTTAGGCCATATAAAACATTATGAACACAGGAACTTAGGCCATATAAAAAATTATGAACACAGGAACTTAGGCTATATAAAACATTGTAAACACAAGATCTTAGGCCATGTAAAAGATTATGAACGCATGATTTTAGGCCATATGAAACATAATGAACACAGGATCTTAGGCCATATTAAACATTATGAACAACAGGAACTTAGGCCATATAAAACATTATGAATGCAAGATCTTAGGCCATATAAATCATTATGAATACAAGATCTTAGGTCATATAAAAGATTTTGAACACATGATCTTAGGCCATATAAAACATTGTGAACACAAGATCTTAGGCCATATAAAACATTATGAACACAAGATCTTAGGCCATATAAATCATTATGAATTCAAGATATTTGGCCATATAAATCATTATGAACACAAGATTTTAGGCCTTATAAAAGATTATGAACACTTGATCTAAGGCCATATATAACAGAATGAACACAGGATCTTAGGCCATATAAAACATTATGAACACAGGAACTTAGGTCATATAAAATATTATAAACACAAGATCTTAGGCCATATAAAACATTGTAAACACAAGATCTTAGGCCATATAAAACATTGTGAACACAAGATCGTAGGCCATATAAAACATTATGAACACAAGATCTTAGGCCATATAAATCATTATGAATTCAAGAGATTTGGCCATATAAATCATTATGAACACAAGATCTTAGGCCATATAAAAGATTATGAACACATGACCTTAGGCCATATATAAAATAATGAACACAGGATCTTAGGCCATATAAAACATAATAAACACAGGAACTTAGGCCATATAAAACATTATGAACACAAGATCTTAGGCCATATAAAACATTATGAACACAAGATCTTAGGCCATATAAAACATTATGAAAACAGGATCTTAGGCCATATAAAACATTATGAACACAAGATCTTATTCCATATAAATCATTATGAACACAAGATCTTAGGCCATTTAAAAGATTATGGACACATAATCTTAGGCCATATATAACATAATGAACACAGGAACTTAGGCCATATAAAACATTATAAACACAAGATCTTATGCCATATAAAACATTATGAACACAAGATCTTGGGCCATATAAAAGATTATGAATACATGATCTTAGGCCATATATATAACATAATGAACACAGGATCTAAGGCCATATAAAACATTATGAACACAGGAACTTAGGCCATATAAAACATTATGAACACAAGATCTTAGGCCATATAAAACATTGTGAACACAAGATCTTAGGCCATATAAAACATTATGAACACAGGATCTTAGGCCATATAAAACATTATGAACACAAGATCTTAGGCCATATAAAAATTATGAACACAGGATCTTAGGCCATATAAAACATTATGAACACAGGATCTTAGGCCATATAAAACATTTTGAACACAAGATTTCTGGCCATATAAATCATTATGAATTCAAGATATTTGGCCAAATAAATCATTTTGAACACAAGATCTTAGGCCATATTAAAGATTATGAACACATGATCGTAGGCCATATATAACATATTGAACACATGATCTTAGGCCATATAAAACATTTTGAACACAGATCTTAGGCCATATAAAACATTATGAACACACGATCTTAGGTTTTATAAAACATTATGAACACAAGATCTTAGGCTTTATAAAACATTATGAACTCAAGATCTTAGGCCATGCATATAAAACATTATGAACACAGGATCTTAGGCCATATAAAACATTATAAACACAGGACTAAGGCCATATAAAACATTATTAACACAGGAACATAGGCCATAAAAAACATGAACACAAGATCTTAGGCTATAGTTGTGTTTTTCTCTGTTTTGCGTCCCCGTGCTGGTAGGTTTTGTTGTTACTGAGTTAAAAGCACACACAAAAATATTTCAGAAAATCATTGGTTCAACAAGTCGGTGAATTTTATATTGCTTCTTTCGTACATAAAATAATCACTTATTTTAAATTTAGCATCAAAATAGATTTATTGCAAAAAAATATTTCAACTTTTATGATTGATGAACACAAAATAAATGAAAAGTGTACATGTTATTTGAAAGACTTAAAACAATATTGCTCATACATATAAGGCATGGGTTATTTGATTTCCGGGGGGGGGGGGAGCGAGGGCGACTGGGATTTGTATGCGGACCAGAATTTTTTTCATGTATATAAAGTTACTGTAAGAAAATTTATTTTTGGCGCAAATCAGGGCCAGAAATTTTTTCCAAAAAATCCCCTTAACAGATAATCAAATGGTCCGTGCCTACACGGTCCATTGTTGCAAGGCCGCAAGTTTGCCTGGTTCTATATGTCGTTACGTATATAATTGTATATAAACAGTCGGCAATTGGGATGTCAAACTTATGTTACACGTATAATTACACCTTATATAAAAATCTTAGGTTCACAGCCAGTGTATTTTATGCATATTTTAACGAATTTGGCCATTTTTACAGCTGCCGGTGTATATGCCTGTAAAATATGCCTTTTTTACCCTCTGCCGTGGTATTTGCCAAAAAAGTGTATTCCTTTTTTCCCCTCGCGTAGCTCCATCCCGCTAAAATTAATTCGGACGGTTTCTGCTTCATCGCCTAAATTAACGATCGTGATAAATCAATTTGATAAGCGAAAGTGGTCCGAATATCTACCTAAATTGATATACGGTGTAATTAAACAGATATAAACATGACAAGGAGGGGTATTTGCGAAAAATACCAGTCTTGGGAATCAAATTTCCGTCGCCTACTGGCTCGGGAAATTTTTCTTCCCGCTTCGAAAATACCCCTCCCTGTCATGATATATCTCTTTATAAATGTAATTCAACTCTTGTTGAAGGCCTTGTAGAAACCTCTAGATTTGTAACTCCCTCTGTTTTTCTGTTGGTTGGAGTGTAGACTCTTTGACATTTACGTCATACATTGAAATCTGATGTTTGAATTGAAGATTATTCCATTTCAATTTGTTTTCTAAGCATTATTTCAAAGTTAAAATGTAACATCTTGTTAGACGAATAACCCAAATCAATAGAAAATAATTCATTCGTAAAACACTTATGGAGATAAATCTGAAAGAGATATCCTTGTAATTTTAATAACTTTTTAATTCATACAATAACTGTAAATTTTATCAATAGTTCGTCAAGTCCATAATTTTCATTAATTTTTATTTTAAGAGGCTTCCTTTGGGAGATGGTTTGAAGAATAAAATGTTGACATTTTAACTTGATATTCTCTTCATCAGATAAATATTGGCATCAGTTTGCTGGTTTTAAACACAAGACCCTTACAATTTTTAAAAGCGGACTTAAAATTTTTATAAAGAAATTAATTCCAATAGGGAAACCTCTTTTATTCTTTATATCGATTCTAATATTCAGTCATTAGATGAAACAAGGCATAAACCTCCAATCTGATTTTATTAATTTTCGATTTTTAAACTGTGTTTACTTTAAATAGGTCGGCCAATAGCATAATCAAAAACCACTGTTCCAACACGAGTTTTTCTCTTTATATATTGATTCGGTTCCGGCTTGTGTCTTTCATACTGATCTGACGAACAGATAAACCCCTTTGAAGATTTAAGACTGTTCAAATTTCTTCAACGATTCTAACCTTTATGACTTCGATTCAATTTTTCATTTTTTGTAATTATACAGTTAAATTTGGTTTTATATCGAGTTGAATCATACATACAGCAGTAGAACGATACGTTGCATTTTACAAAAAAACATTTATTGAAATAAAGTTGTTTTGAATTGTTTAATTAACTGTAAATTATTTACTGCATCTGTTACACTGAATAGTATTGGAGAAATAAGTACATGGTACAGAGTTGATATAAACTTTTAATGTCGCGATTTATCATTCTACCGTTGTAAGAAAAAGTAAATAGCCAAGAAAAGCCTTTTACACCAATTTAAATAATAAGCTTTTGAATATTTTTATAAACGTATGTGAATCTTGTCTGTGAATCATACTCATGTGCCTGTCCCAAGCCAGGAACCTGTAGCCCAGTGGTTGTTGTTGTTTTGTTAGTTATTTATTGTTAT
>JAULBM010343700.1:0-12459 GCA_032357055.1 Geukensia granosissima
TTTAATAATTCTGATCAAATAAGTGTGTTATCTGATAAATTATTCAACATGAAATCAGTGTAACGTTTCTTTTTTTTACTAGTATATTTAACCTTTGTATACCTACTATGTTCTGACAATCTTCAGTAGTTAGGAAACACTAGGTAATTCATTTTGAAAAAAAATCAGCAACGCTTAAACATGATAAAGACCACTGGTTCAAGTTCAAGACTGAACATATATTCTGACATCCTAGGTGTTTTACGTCATATTTAACCCGTGTAGACCTACTCTGATCTTACGATCTTCAATAGTTAGGAAACACTAGGTAAATCATCGCTTAATCGTGATAAAGACCACTGGAGGACAAAGGCTAACTACATCAAATAATACCGGCAAAAAGTGGGTAAGATAAGACTGGATTTAATCAAAATTTATTAATTTGACAACTTTAAATGGTATCAGATCATCATGTTCCATACAGATGCTATATAAGTAATGGGTTGTCGACTTACCGGCATTAATTTAATATCCTTTATTTTTATATACAAGTAATGTCTTGTCCAAGAAGTGGGTAGATCAGGGGATATCTAGCTAAAGTGCATGATTTAACCCAAAAATAATTTTGTCATCAGGAGGTTTTGATCCCTGATTCCCTGGAATGGATATTGCAGGATTGGAAAATAGGCTATCCAGTGGCTGTCTATCAAGAGGCTTGAATTGCTAAACCATTCGTATTACCTGAATTCACCAGTTATTTCTTGGTGGCCCTCAATGCTAAAATATGTTGGTTTGGGTTTTTTTTTAAATTAAGTGTATGTTCTTTGTCGTTTCCGTCATGTTCTTGTTCATGTCCATCGACGTTCTCCTTTTTTTCTGACCCTCGCATCCTCTTTACATTTATGCCTGGTCAGGTTTAACCTGCAGCGGAGACAGCATGGATAATGACATTACAGGTACAGACAGTCAACCAAAAGCGGATTTTTATTTCAAAAGTTTCTTAGGCAATTATAACACCCATAAACCAATCAAGCAAATCACCAATCATTTTACTACCTTTTGCAATGTTTATGATATGCAAAGATACAATTTAAACAAAATAATTTTCATGAAAATAATGCTTATGCGTGCTATAAGTGGGCAGATAAGGCGAAGCATAAACTTCTGAATCCTCCGATTTTATTTCTGGATGATAAGTCTCGATCGTTCCCAGACTCTCGTCTACGAGATGTGATCTCTCCAATGCGTCCGGGTGATCGAGAGAACCGAATTATACTATTGCACCTGGCAGTCAATGAACACTCATGAGCAAAGAATATACTTCGGGGCGTTTTACACACTGCCGTAGGGTGTGGGCATGTGTCCATTATTGATGTTACCTGTAGAAGTTTGTGATTTACAAGTTTTGTATGGCCGCTCATGGACAATCATACCACATCTCCTTTTTTTTCTATTTTGAATACTATGTTCATGTGTTCTTAATACATAATTACCAATGTTGAATAAATACGGAAAATTTTGGGGATGCTATATGTACATTTAAAGGAAGTAACTCTCATCAGTAACATTAGAACCAAAACATGTAAAGTCAAAGATCCAAACATAGCAAAAGAAGCATAAATCCAAACAAATCGAAATGGGAATCCAAATCCGACGATAAAGACAACATCTAAGTGCAATACTCTTCGACGCGTTTCTTTAGCTAGTGATAGTTACAAAAACATTGGCGGAGTTTGAAACATAACTTGCAGTGTTTCCTGTCTAGTTTTTTCTGAAGATATACCTTCATACTAAATTGTTAAGACTGCGTCTCCACAGCGCTGTACGTTATCTTTTGAAATAGGAAAAAATCGTAATATATATTTTAATTTACCTCAGTATGTAATTTCTATATATTTTTATTACACAAATTGCTATTGAAAAAATCCCAGGAATAGACTATTAACTACTCAATAGTTTTAGAAACTATTGACAGGCTTGGAACTATTAAGTGACATTTTAAATGGACTACTTACCGGCAAATAGTTTTCAGAAACTATAAACTGGCTTCAAAGTATTTATTGACAGCCTAAATTTCGCGTACTTTTTAAATAGTCTACTTACCGGTTAATAGTTTTCAAAAACTATTAACTGACTATAATTCTTTTACTGGCGGTCCGAATTTCCCCTTACTTTTTTTGTTATACTACATTTATTAATTTTACTTTAAAATAAACAGTTAATTTTAAGGTTTCACAACAGAGAACAATAAAAGGTTAGTCTTCAGTATAATAAAACACTTATTTAACAGCAAATAGAACAACAGTATTTTAAACTTACCCGTACAAACCACTGTAGCATATCATCTTACCGTGAAAGTTCGCGCCTGACTATGTACCATACAAAAAGGGTGCATTGAACTCATGTCTTGGAAAATAACGTTTGTCAGTTATGTTACCAAGGTCAGTGTTTCTGTGCCTGGAATGAAGCTTCTTCCATCAGAAAAACTGTCTGCTGCGTTATGACTTAAATGTTGGTGTAAGTGGCGTTAAACCCCAAACAAACAAACATACACCTTAGGAAATAGTTGATCTCTCTGGGACAATAACCTTTCTATTCTAAGAACTATTAAATAGCTGAATACTAATGTACAGCTGCTTACTTTGTGACCGTATGTTGTGAAATGATGAATTCTACTCTCTTGGACCATGGATTAATGAAACAGGACCAATCACTTTTCACATAGACCCAGTCATCATTACAGGTCTTTATTCGGATACGAGAGGTGCTGACTGTTGATCCTCTTGACTTTAACACTGCAAAAAGAGTAATCAGTACAATGACAAGTATATAAATAATATACGAATGATCAAACTTTACAAAATTATTCATATGCGTAAATATTCCAGGTTGCCATTTTTTATTTGAGGTAGGAAACTACGCATTACTAGCATTTGAGAACAAAAATAGAGGATGTTAGTTTTGTCTCTACTCCACGTCTGTTTTTTAATAAACTTTTTATACTTGAAAAGGGTCCTAGCGGCTGAGTGGTCTGGGTAGTTGATTTTAACCGATGTGAAAAAACCTCTTTAGTCAATCACCTATGCGGCGTAAGATCGCACCTGACTTTGTACCATACAAAAAGGATGCATTCGACGATCAGCGCATGTGAAAGGGTTTGTCAGGTATCTGTCCGGTCCTCTCCGGGTACTCCTGCTGCCTCAAACAATAAAACCGTCGCCGAGATATAACATAAATATTGTCGAAGCAGCGTTGAACTCCAATCAATAAATAAAATATTATAAAGAGAAAGAGACCTGAATTCAGTTTCATACAATATATCAGTTTGAGGATTTCCTCAACTCAAAAATCAAAGACCAATCAAATGAAAGTTTTTCCTAATATTTGAGGAAGAACTCGGGGATTTTAGGAAAATCTCAATTTGTGATGTTTTATGAAACTGACGCCAGAGCTACTTACCTAAATAGTCTTCCACTTTACACAAATAAATTGCGCCAATTTCGAAATGTTTTACATTATGCTAAAAAAAATTACCTTGCTTGTAGATATCATAGAGATGTTCAAAGTCTTCTGGATGAAAAAAATCAAAAATGGACATACCAACCATGTCTTGTGGCAAAAACCCCAGAATAGGTACGGCACTAAAAAGAGATAGTAAATATTTTACATATTAAATGTAACAAGTACTGCAGAAAATATTTGAGCGTTTATGGTTATTAAAAAAGTCTAAGGCATCGACCTGTAAAATTTCATCAGGATTAGGTGGTGGTGGGGTTGGGATGGGGTTTGTGCAAAGCAGACGAGAACATTTTCGCTAATGAAGTTTCTACAGATAATTATTATTATTATAATTTTGAAAATGTCAGACCAGATTAATTTATTTCAAGGTCTAGATTTTAAACTAAATTCAGAACTAGAAATGTTTTGCCCAGACTCCCCTTCCAATACCAAATAGTTTGCCCCGATTACCTATTCAATATCAAAAAGTTCGCCCACAAATGTCTATGGCTTTCATGTTTTGTGTAAAAGTTGAAATAAAAAACAAGAATATTATTCTAGTGTGGTAATTCCGGTTGGTAACACTATGTAAAAATTCGAGTACTGAGAAACACACAAAAGGCTGATATCTGTTTACATGTCCTAAAACAACTAACAACTGTTTCAAAAAGGCTGTGTCTGTTTTTTTATTTGTATTGTGTCAACTAAAAATCCGAAAACCTACCATGCCAACAAGCAGAAAAAAGACACACAATATAAAAACCCATATATAATATTTCATGCATAACACTTCCAGGGTCAATGTCAATTCTTAAAGTAAGTTCTAGATGGAAAAGAATATTTAAGTGATACATCTGTGCGTAGTTAATCAAAATTTTTTTCAAAACACCAAATATTTATTTCATTGTTGTTAATATTCAAAGTGCTAAGCAACATTTGTCGATTTGTGAAACTTTTTCTTTATGTGTGTTTTTTGCAAAAAAGACCTAAAAACATAACTTTGGCCTAATTGACTATTATATGGCTATATACCTCTTGCATTTTATTTAAAGCTTAGGATATAGTCAACAACCGATTTATTTCTAAGATATTGTACTACAAAAACAACATAAATTATCATTGATTATCTATTATAAAAAGAGGGGACCCTCATAAAACCATTTTGATTAGAAATGGTTAATAATTGAAATCCAGCCGAGAGCTGGCAATATCGGGTGCATACACAGGGAAATACTGAAGGAAAGAGTTTTGACTGATTTTTTTCGTGGTTTTGTTTAGGTTAAGGAGTGGTCATTGAAAATGCAGCGAAGTGGGCCTAAGTTTTTTCTTCAGAACAGAAATGAATTTTCGACAAACTTTTCATTTTTATCAACGCTTTGCAGCAGATTATTTGTTTCTTATTTTGTTGTGCGCTATATATAGAGAAATCTTAGTTTCATTTTTTTCTGTCCCTCTGAGTCAAAATGTTTTTGCCAGATATATTCAAAATACTTAGGTAATTAAAAACAAACAAATTAATCCAACGGGAGGTAATGGAAGTAACTAAACTGTTTTAAAAAAAGAAATGCTGAGTTAAGTATTCGTTCGTTTCGATCTTAACGGTTTAACTCTAATATAACTAACAATCTTAAGAGAAACTTAAAATGTAAATGTTTATGTTTTAAATGAGCTTCAAAAATTGAATCGGATTCATGAGTATTCAAATGCAAAGACGTTTGCACGTACGTTTAGGCGAATTTCACGCGCATTGAAAATCATAATATTAAACACTTGTGTATTCTATAATGCGAATCAGTTCTAATTCTACGGATGAGAGGTTACTCCTTGTGATTGTATATATAGCATACCTTAATTTTCCAAATTTATTGAACATTAGTAATTTTGTATTTTGAAACCACTGGGTCGATGCCTCTGCTGGTAGACTATATGTTCACCAGCCCATTAACCAGACCTATTTGACATGAAATTTATCAAACAATGTTTCACAGAAAATTGCCACATTTTCTAAAATTCTAAACCACTAAAACTTCGGAAAGGCTAAAAAAGTATTGCATTTAGTAGTTGTTGCGTTCGTCAGATTTGGCTTCTCATTTCGGTTTGTTATGATTGAAGTGCTTCTTTTGCTAAATTTGGATCTTTGACTTCTCATGTTTTGGTTCAAAACAGCAATAGTCCTTTACGGCAACCTGTTTCGTATAATCTAGACGAAGTGAGGAAACTTTATAAAGAACATTCTAAAGATGGTCATGTTTTGTCCGATCAGGAAGAAACGAAAATACTTTGTAAAGGACACTCCATAGATGCTTCCTGTAAAGTTTGGTTTCATTTGGCCAGGCTGTCTAAGAGAGGAAGATGAAAATGTAAAGGGTTTCGAACGACGGACTGACTAACGACAGACGATGTACACGAAGTGATGATAAAAGCTCACATGGCCTATGACCAGGTAGCTAAAAAAGAAGATACGAAAAAGAAAAATTATGTCTAGTGAAAATCGATATCGAATTTATGATCCAGACTTGTTAAGTACGTTTTAAACTTCACCTCGTAATTTTAATAGTATAGATAAAAGAATGCCTCAAGATTGCTAGAAAATTTGTTATCTTCTATAAGGCTTATGCAATTGTTTCCAGTTATCTTATAAGATTTGAATCAAACAAAAAAAACTTTCTCATGTCCAGAGTCAAATAATTGTGTAAAAATGCCGACATACCCAGTGAAAAAAAAACAGCAACAAATGAAACAAAAAAAAAACAGAACACAACGAACAGCATAGCATAAACTAATTACAAAACAGTATTAAGCTTATGTGCTTTTGCAGGATAGGTATCTTCCGTTTCGTGGAAGGTATCTGCTTCCGAGTTGACGACTCCCAAGGTAAGATAGACTTAAAATTTTCTAGTTTACAGGTCACAAGACCTCAATTAGCTGAGATACGGTGTGGTGTTGTGTGTTCTATGTTTGTCTTTCGTTTCATTTTGTTGGCCATGGTCTTGTCTGTCCTCGACTTAACGATTTCTGTCTGCCCCTTTGGTATCTTCGAATTCCTTATACACTGATAGCATGTAAATCACCCAATATATGAAGGGGGGATTTCAACCTTCATTTAAAGTAAGGAATTTTATGTCAGTACAAACCCCTTTATTAAATCATCCTGATACTTGGAACAGACATGAAAGAAGCGGATTAATTTCAATATATTAACCCCACAAATATTAAAGAAATAGACCATGTTTTTTTGAAAGTAACAAATATTAATTCTTATCGGTCAAATGGTGATGAAAATTAAATTTATAAATATGAATCTACCTTTTTTTATTATTTAAATCGCTGTTTTAAAATAAGGGTTTTTGAATTTCCCGCGCCAGTGCGCCGCCATGATTTGTATAGTTGTGACGTCACGAAGTCGGTTTGTAAAGAGAAAATAAGTATGTAAACATTTGATAATCGCGTATGATGTCTAGAGATAGTGAAAATTTGGACTTGCTCCATATAATTTCGAACTAGAATTTAGAGAGACAGAGATCGAGGAGCTACGTAGTAAGATGTCCGAATGCAGTAACGGAGTAAGAGATCTGCAGCTTATAACTGCTACCAGTGCTGGTTCTGGACATCATGAGTGTGAGGAAATGGATATTGTCTGCACTTTATGTCGGATCGGGGATGACAAAAAACTTTTCGAACATTTCTCCTTTTTATTTGTGCAGTACGTTTAAAAGCCTTGCAGTATGGCATAATTTTGAAATGAACTAGTTAAAAATATTTACTTTGTTTACATGTAGCATCAGTTACAAACCGACTTAGTGACGTCATACGCTAATCGGAAGCTATCGGCAATAGTCAATAAAATTATTACCATAGATTCCTTACAAGTAGGAGAGTTCTTCAAGATGGCTATCTACATGTAATTAAGATTTCGATTTTTGCACAGCATTGTGCATTTTACGCAAGGACTTTTGTATGAAAAGTTATTTGTTTTTATTTACATAGGTATGATTTCTTGTAGGAAGCCTGCTTATTACAAAGGTGGTCTTTTCCTTAAATACAATCATATGCAAAAGTTGTAATAAGAAATTTGTAATCATTTCGATAATCATAGAAAGAATTTGTCTGTCTGTGTTCTGAGGAATTATATGTATTCTAAATATGAAGCAGATTTAGAGTACATGAACCTGTTATTCTAGCTTTAGTTTTTAATCTAGTGTAGTGCGTACTTCGTTTATCTTTCGTTTATTTTTTGTTGGCCACGGTTTGTTCTTCTACTGAATTCACGATTTCTGTCTGCTCCTTTTGTATCTCAGAATTCTTTTTATATGTATGATCATCAAATCTAGGATTCTTCAATGTATTATTCCTGCTAGAGCAAAAACATGTCGACCAAAAGTGTCTGCCTAATAGAATGCCAACAGTCTGATGAAAAATCGTTTAGCAAATTCTGTTAAAATGCTGTGAATCAGAAATTCAGCATTTTATAAAACCTAAGTTTATATACCAGAAAAAAAAGTATGTTTTATCACCAAATATGACGACGTTTTTACATTTTGGTTATCTATTTTGTTGCTTAACACTACAATAAATCCAAATAAAATACAACTATTTCAAAGCTCACAGCTCTGAAACGACAAAAGTGACAAATTTATACTTGTCTGCTTGTATTGGTCTTTAACAACATATAAAAATTGCTAATCATCCCATAGATGTTTCCAAATGTTAACGATCGGAAACCTTAAAACTGTTGAAATACGCCAAAGCTCGAAATTGAATATTTAACTATCGTGATTGTTAAAAATAAGATTATCAATAGCTACCGATATTCGCTAGATAAAATGAGAAATATACAATTATACCCTGAGTATTACTTTAAGTATGAAACAGGACCAAATTAGACACTACTGTGTCTTAACCATTGTATTGCTTTTCAAATCATATATAAAGATAATTCGAAGATACCAAAGTGTAATCGTTAAGTCGGAAGACAAAACCATGGCCAACAAAATGAAAAGAGAGACAAATATAGAACATACAACACTACACTGAAAACTAAAGCTGGAATAACACGAACCTTACAAAAACCAGGGTGAGGTCAGTGTTCCGGAAGTGTAAGAAACTCCTGCTCCACCAGTGGAACCCGTTATGTTACTCAGTAGAAAAAAAACGATGTATAGTCACAATCGACAAAAGGTAACACTTACTTTGAATGTATATATGTGAAAGTACAGTTTGGACTGTGTCTCGTACAGAATGTTTTCTTTTCTGCTGGTAATTCTGACCAATCTGAAAACAAAAAGATAAGGTCTCATTGTCTTGTAACAGCATTTCTTGATAAATTAATAAATTACAATTGATCATTTTGTAATAGACTTTTGATGTCATTGTATCACGTAACGGTTCAATTTGTCAGGCTTATGTTTATCAAAATACAATAGATTAAATTACAGACAAAGGGCAAAATCAATAAGAAATAGATGGTCAGGGAGTAAAAGGGTTAACCATGAAGAAAATCTCGTCTACTTATTTTAATCCTGTAATCTTGACAGACCATGATAGAACACCAGATAGTGAAAGTTCTGAAATGCATAGTCTAAAAGAAAATAAGGTTATAACAGGTTAGCAGGAGCATGTATACAAACCAGAATTGCATCTAACTGTTTGAGTACTACCACCTTCTACAGTATAGGTAGAGATTTGCATGGGAATTAGATGTTTCATTGATTATATCCATGCAGTTAAAACATATTGAATAACTTTTCGTAATTCATTTTAACATGACCTAATTACAAAAATCTTATTGTCAGTGGTCCTTAGCTTCAGGACTGGTCTTAAAACGGTGATGGTAAAGAAACGACAACCGAATATCAGTCGCAAAGTATAGTGTCCATGTTACAGACTTTTTGTTACTATTTTTGTAGTTTAGTATTTTCCTATGCGGAATTAAATCTTGTAACTTTCGCCGATGGAAATTTTGTTTTAAAATGTTTTCTTTTCTCTGAAATTTTTAGTTTTAGTTTTCATCTTTTTTATAAAATAACTATACTATTTATAAAAGCCAAAAATTGTAAATCGAATATAAATTTACCTGTGTAAATGGACTTGAGTGGTAGACATTTTAGCAGTACGTACTGCTTTTGCTTTCCAACTCCAAACCTATTTTTCCCTTTAGTGGAAGTCTTCAGCGTGACTGTTGCTTGAAATGATGTATACATTTGAACTGTATGGTCAATGTTGAAACCATGTTTTAAAGCTTTATACTGTCTGGAATAACAGAATTCAAAGAAATGAGATGTCATATTCATTATTTTGTCATTTTTTTTAATAACTAAGAAATGATATCAGATAAGTATTCATTAACAGCAGTAAGGCAAAACGATTAATAGCTGAATAAATAACATAATTCCAAAATGATCTGTATAAAAATATTATACGTGTAGGATGCTGAACCTGTATAGCTCACCAGATATTGGACCAATAAGAAATAACCAATAAAGGGCCAATAGTGACATTATTGTAGTTGATCATTTGAAAAGATCTCTCTGGATGTTTCCAATCATGTCCGATCAGGATTAAATGAGAAAACTTTGAACAAAACATGTCATACATGTTTCCTGTTAAGTTTGATTCCATTTGACTTCACGGTTTCAGAGGAGAATATGAAATTGTAAAAATGTTTAAAAATATAACGAACGACGGTGACAAAAGCTCTCATGTCTTACAAACGACTGATCTTTTTGCTGCGTGTATTTTATAACAAATATCTTAGCCAGGGAGTTCGTCATGTCGTGACAAAAATCATTTAGGTTTTAAAAAAATGCATCCTGCTATTAGATTTACGCGAACCAAATAGTTTCTGTCAAATACCTAATGACAATGAATTATAAAATATGAAATATCCTGATGGCTGAAAAGAAAATTGATTTCTTTTTTTTTTCATCGTAGAAAACAATACTGCGGATTTTTTTCTTCTGAATTCTAATGATATAATAGATTAGATTTTCGTGCAAACTTCTACTTACGATATTTTAGTTCAATTTTTATGGCAGAAATCAATAATATAGATTTCTGTCTTACTTTCAAATATTGAATCCATGTTCAAATATTAGTGCATATTAATTAAGATTTGCGCAATCCTTTTTTTCTAATGAAGAGGGAAATTAAAATTTATAGCGATCTATACTGAGAGAAAGTGGTTAAATAAAGTAAAAAGGACGTGTAATTGCTCTGCTGATGTTAAAACGTAACCACAGCGCAAATACGCAATAAAATTAATAATGCATTTAAAGACATACATTTGGTTTTCCAACAAACGGGGGCCTGGGTGGCCTATTGGTCTAGATGGTTAATTTAAAATTACCTGTACAGATCATTGTAGCCAATCACTTTTTACTATTCAAAACATGTTCCGTTTTACTCGTGATAAGGTTTGTCAATACCTGCCAAAGGTAGGTGGTTCTCTCCGCGTACTATTGGCTTCCCCCACCAGTAAAACTGACCGCAACGATTTGACTGAAAACGTGTTGAAAGCGGCGCTATATCCCAATTTAATAAGCAAGCAAACGTTGGAAATTAAAGGTTTTTCTTGTCAAATGCCATAGTTTAAGTGTTATCATCGTACATCTTTATTTCCTTCAACGAGTTGCTTCATTTTCACTTTATTTTTATAGGTTCGGCTACCGTTCAGCCCCTGGATATTAATCTAAATGATTTTATACTTTTTTTATACTAAACTAACGGAATAAGATGACTCTAGGAAATATTCTTGGAAAGGATATTAAAACAAGACCTAACTTATATACAACCCTTGGATTTCTTACTTTTGGCTTTTTATAACAAATCAATATGATTCCGAGAGCGCTCACGGCGCCAATACCTAAGATTGACA
The DNA here is from genome assembly GCA_032357055.1 of Geukensia granosissima. NCBI lineage: Eukaryota > Metazoa > Mollusca > Bivalvia > Mytilida > Mytilidae > Geukensia > Geukensia granosissima. Next base: position 11,351 of record JAULBM010343700.1, read on the forward strand.
TTTAGTATCAACGTAACGCTACACCCATATTATTCCTCAAATGAGTCTATAATATACAGGCTTTCTTTTATTCTTTTGTTAGCTATCGCTGAATTTTACCCCGTAAGATTACACCGAAAAACATTTTCAAGGGTTTTTTATTTGGCTCTTTGTGAATGTTTTGCACTTTTCCAGAACTTTTCCACTAAAAATCGTTTCGACTGTCATGAACACAAATCCTTTCCTATACCAGTTGTGACTAACATCGATTGTGACGATACACCAGCTTTGACTACCGAGTAACACAACGGGTGCAACTATTGGAGCAGGAGTTGCTTACCCTTCCGGAGCACCTGAACTCACCCTAGTTTTTGTAGGGTTCGTGTTACTCCAGCTTCAGTTTTCAGTGTAGTGTTGTGTGTTCTATGTTTGTATTTCGTTTCATTTTGTTTGCCATTGTCTTTTCTGTCTTCCGACTTGATGATTTCTGTCTTCCCCTTTGGTATCTTCGAATTCCTTAATTGATAATTTTAAAACAGATAAATAGGAACACGTTCAAAAAAACTTTTTGTAGCCAAAGGACGAGGGTCATTAAGGCCCATTTTTGGCCCAAGAATTTGGCTAAAAATGAAACTGGATAATTTCTATTATTTTATATTTTTTGTATTGAATAATGTCTATAAAAAGAAAATCAAACAGAATTTTCAGTTTAATAAGCTCTACAATGTTCACATGGCAAAAAGAAAATGCTCCAAATGTTAAAATACTAAGAAATTGATTAATTTGACGCAATATTTAAAACTGTTTTGTCGATTTTAATACGTATCGCACAAAACATCACAACTGAACTTTGCACAATCATAGATCTATCAGAAACAAATTTTTGGTTGAATTATCTTTGTGATGTTTTTGTTCGATCATATCTATTTTGAACAAAACTCCTCCAAAAATAGCGTATTTTTACAGAAAATGTTGTATTCTTGTTAACGGAATTCGAAGATACCAAAGGGGCAGACAGAAATCGTTAAGTCGAGGACAGACAAGACCATGGCTAACAAAATTAAACGAAAGACAAACATAGAACACACAACACTACACTGAAAACTAAAGCTGGAGTAACACGAACCCTA
>JAULBM010343711.1:1463-12458 GCA_032357055.1 Geukensia granosissima
CCCCCCCCACCCCCAGTTACTCATCCCCACCAACTTTTTTTAATTCGTAATTACACCCTTTTTTAAATTTTAAATGTTAACAAGTATAATATTGGGATGCTTTTAGGTTATACTGTATTTTTTGTACCCCACCCTGTTATAATTGCCTATTTTCGTTTAACAGGTAATTTAAAGTTCACGGACGTTTAATAACATATAAACATACATAAATCCATATAAATATGGTATTGCTGGTAAAGTAAATGCATTAGCTTTTAAAAACTTGTCTTTTTTTAAATTTAATTAAGTTATAACAAAAATTCTAACCGTACCTAACTTAATTTCCGGAAAACTCAATTTATTTGCCTTTCAACTATTATACTGAAGTCTGTTTGAAGTTTTGATGCATTTTTTAGTGAATGACTAATTAAATTATGATTTTTTAAATTTCAGATTTTTTCCATTTTTCTCCAATTTCGTAATAGCACGAATTATTTAGTTGATTTTACATGTAAACCTGGTTTATTTGAATAGTACTATATATTAGGCATCTTATAAGCCCAAGAAACCTATGCTAAATTGTTGTTCAACTGAAAATTTTATGAAAATTGTACACCCATCCCAAGGAAATTTAATCATACTTATTCAAATAGCAGTATTGTATATCAAAGAAACATAATATGTGTCTTTAAAAAAAGTGTCAATTGCTAGAAAATGATCAAATAAAACAAAATTAACGTTAACATATATATAAGTCCGGATTTCTTCTTAATTTTCGAAAAATGGTTGATTTAGGAATTATAGATTTTTACAAAATGTTACGCAAGTTCCCTTTACCACACTCAGTATTTCTATTGCCCAAGGTACTGTTTTTATTGCATAAATACAAATATTCAATATAAAATGATATCTTATGAATTATATTTAATTTTAATTGTTTTTTAGATAAGTTTAGTGACGAAAATTAGCAGTTTTATAAGAAAATATTAAGAGTTTCCAGCCTTTTGACTATCAATGCAAAGGGAAACTTCGGCATAAACATGATAACTCAACTTTCCTTAGGTTAGTACATCTCTTTCTTTTTCTGTTTACAGAGATAAAATGTTAACAAGTCATATTTGGGTTTATTTTCAAGAAATTGGATTTTACTTAGTGTAGGGAAAATCTTAAAAATTTTCATTTTGTGCTATTTTGTACGCTATTGGTATGTAAATAAGTTTTCAATTAGATTTTACATTAAAATTGTTTGCAATTTTCAATAATTCAATGTACCTTTTATCCAATAGGTGCCTATCTTTGACATTCGTGTACATATATATTTGACGTAAAAGCTAAACATTTTGCATTTATCCTTCGTCAATTCAATGAATATAATGATTATTTTGCTTTCAATGAGATTATTTCAGATTTTTTGGCATTTATTCTGCTGAAAAGGTTGGTTTGTAAATTGAATATGTAAATTTACACTTTTACAACTCCATTCATTTATACTGTTGTCCCTAAATGGTAAAAAATTCTGTAAAAAGGTAGTTTTTAGCAGTTCAAATTTCCCATTATTGGCTTAATTTTTGTCATAATCTTCTTCCTTTCTTAATCACTTGGCCGTCTTACTAATCTTTCTGTGAACGGGATCTCTCTAATTTGTTGATGCCACATCATCGTTGCCAAGTAGTGGTCTCTCAGTTCGTCCCTGTACTTTTCTGACATATCGTCGTAGGCCAAAGAGTGAATACAGGATTGGTAAGTCCAATGTAGAGTCCCCATGCGAGAGATCTTTAAGAATTAAAATAAGAATTGAACTACACTGAAAACCAGAACAATTCTTATATCGTTAGACTTACAATTGGTTAAATCATTAGATATATAGAGGAAGCAGAACTAAACATATATATATACTGACAGCCAAAAGAAACATCTCATTTATATCGTAGTTTTGAAACTTGCATCTCAGTGAATAAAACACTCAGATGTTGATATTTAGTTTCTTACCCAAGAATATATCACTTTTTTGGAAAGTTACACGATTCAGACACTTTAAGTGGACTCTTATTCATATAAAAGTATGTATAACCTTATAAATAACACAAAATGTTTGTTGGCAAACCAAAATCAGAAAAAAATATTTAATTGCAAAAATTGACTTCTTTCTTTGTGCTTTGCAAAATGATGGGTCATTTTACTGACCTCATGTTAGGTGCTCCATCTCTCTTTACTAGCATGACATTATAATCACTATGTAATCAATTGTATATATTGTAATTTATACTTGATTGCATATTGATTATGAGTGTCTTCTTAAAGTTCTATATTTGTTATGATAAGCTCACAGAGTGCTAGAAAAATTCCAAAACTGGGTTGGTTATTGAAATAGGTGAAATCCAGAATATGATTTATTTCAGTCCAAAATTTTATATGTGTCTGTTGTTAAAAATAATCTGAATCGAAGATTTTTACCTCATCTGACTTAAAAGATCATGTCAGCTTTTTCCATCATTTTCCTCTACATCCTTCCATCCATCAATTGTCTGTTAAGATTTCTGATTGTGAACTTCTTTTAGTGACCCTATGAATGATTAAAACCAATCATAGCACAATTGTTCCTTACAATGTGCTGACCTAGTGTTGTTACATCGGTGTAGATCTATTATTAAAAATGACTAACAGGTAACTAGATTTATACCAACCTTTGTTTTTTATGGGACACCATTGAAAATCCATGTTAGCGATGACAGGCTTCAGGGTGCCTCTGTATAGAATCCTCTTAATCAATATCAAAATATCTTTGGACATCAAATTGCCTTCTTCTATGAGATTTTTTTTTTCTTTGATGCTGTAGAAGTTTTATAATGTGTAGAAGGCATACTACTGGTGAAATCGTTGTAAGGAGGGATTTTTATACGACCACTGCAAAAATTCCGTTAAGCATTGTAACTTGCCGCCTACTGACCACTCACAATGAGCTGTTACAAGGGGTCTTTAAAGTGCTTCGGACGTGGCATTTCCTAAACAGGGGTGTTTTAACGTTTCACTGTGAACAGATTGTGAATCTAAACATCCACTACAATCAGGGATGCCCCTTTAAGAAGACATCGCCCCAAGGATGGAGATAAGGGGATTCATAGAATGAAAGAGCATTAAGTATATAATGCATTTAACATTATAAAAAACTCACCAGATCTAGTGTTCACATGTCACTCAAAAAGTATAGGTATCTTCCTAAAGTCACCCCGTTTTCGTTTTCTCCTTGTTTGCAGTGTAGTATACCTCTAAAATGCATTTTTTTTAAATTTGTTGAATACATTTTGCTATTTCTCGTGATGTAGCAACAATTGATAGACTAGTGCAGTTCAAAGTGAAAACAGACACCGATATTATTAAATCTACTCTCAAAAAGTGCTTTCCTCAGCGGTAACAAATCATGCGAGCCCTCCTGCTTCTCCCTTTTTATGATTTATATTTAGACCATATTTGGGTTTTCTTGATGTACAAGTGAAAATCTTTCCAGATGAGGTATATTCTTCCCCTTTTTGTCATTTTTGTGTGAGGGCATGAATATTTAAGTGCAGATTTAAAAAAAAGGAGAATTTTAAGCAAATCACATGTTTTTAACCAAAGTCACGTCACAGAGGTATGCAAATTTTCATTTTTATTTGTCAAAAAATAAACCTCCAAATATCATCTTTTATATAAATCTAACATATAATGTCTACGACACATACCGGCAATGTTACCACATTATGAATTTGGCCCTCTAAAATCAAAAGAAAAAATGCTGAAAAGTTTCAAACGGTAAAGAGTGAAATTTTATTTGAAAGATAAATGCCAAAGTTGTAAGAGTGATTTGTGTCATGGTGGCCTGTTGCCACAAGGTGTTGCTAACTAAGATTTCTAGGAAGTCTTCGGTCGAGTGATCGATCCCCCGGTCGGATCAAACCAATTTATGACAATTTATAACATACATGTATCATATATCTATGTTTCCTATTCAGATTCACTATCAGTCACACTCAGGCCTATAAAGGCCTCATTGACACGAACAGATGTAACTTACACTTTCATCGAAGGAGACAAAATCATTTTAGAGATGAATGTCGACAGTAATCCTGATCCGACTTTCGTGATTCATTACTTAAGTCATATGAGTACACAGTTGACCTTTCAAAGAAAACAAAATGCCACATTTTACAATGTGTTACTTCCGCAGTGGAAATTCGAGAGAAGTGGAAATTATACGATAGAAGTAAACAATGGAATTGGTAAAAGTTTGAATACGTCTGTGCAGTTGGAAATACAGCGTAAGCTAAACGAGTATTGCACATAATTATTTATCAATTTAAACAATATTTAGAAAAAATATCACCTTAATTAATAATTTTAGATAACCCAGTGTCGCCCATTGTTTTGATACATATGTACCTGACAGAATTGCATCATAGCAATAACTACTTAATATATCACCTAAATTTTTATATGATTCGGCACAGTACGTTTAAAGAAATAAATCTTCAGGCCATTTTAGTGCCTCTAAAATAAATGTGTCACCTCAAATATTAGTTTAAAAAATATTTTACGGCGTCGGGATGCTTTTATTGGCTGGTGCATTTAAATATTTCTCTGTTTTTGTTACACTTCCATTTTTATTATAGGTACCCCAAAAGAAGTGATATTTCAACGACAGAAAATTGCGACTCAGCTAAATTCCATGGAAGACATAAATCTTTACCTGCTGGCATTTCCAAAACCAAATGTGACATGGTTAAACGGGTCTAATTATCTATGGACAATCGAAACCGATGGTTCAGATTACCGATATTCTCTCCATTCAAAGATAATTATCACCCATAGTCCTGTTCAAACGTCACATGGAATATTAGTTTGTAATGTGGTGGAGTGTATCACTGAATATGTAGTCACAGTTGGTAAGGGTAAATGTTCTTATTTTCTACATTTAATAGATCGTTTCGGACATGTGACGCAATTCTTGGAATATCATTGTCGTGGTTAGTTTTCATTTGGTAAACAAATTCAGATTCTTTTTTAAATGCAGGAGTATATTGTACAAAGTACAAACAATTCTTACATAAGATTCAATTTAAAAAAAATCAGTTATTATTGTAATTAGTTATGAACCTGTTTTCGGTAATTCAACCAAGAAATAGAAAAAGGGGAACATGGTGTAAATGTTCATAATACAAATATCTCTTATTAATATTAGATCATACAAGGACATTTCAAGCAAACTAACCAGATATGCAAATAACTTCCAAGCAAAGAAAAAAGTGTCAAAGAGTTTACCTCTTCTAAGGTTGACGCTACAGGGACTAGAGTTAAAAGATTTCACAATGGGTGTTGCGCGCAAGACGTGGGGTTGCATACCCGTCGGGAGCACCTGTGCGAACTATTTTTGTCAATGTCTTCGTGGATTCCTAGCCTTTGTTCTATCTGTTTTCGTTTTTTTCTTTTAGTTTGTTTCAAATTTGTCTCATCTTTTAATCTCTCACATAGGTATTCTGCAATGGATTTATGAGGGCGCTAAGATTGGTCAACGCGTTCAGCCTAGTTTTTATTGGATATCTTTATAATGGTTTTTAAGTCTATTAAAGATCAATGATGCACAAGTGCAATTTTCTTGAAACAACATTTTTGAGGCCTTTTTCCGCTAGTCGTAGTCTGGGAATATGTGTCCATTATTGAATGTTTTAGGACAAACAGTAGATGTTTGTTATTTTCACTTTTACAAAAGCTGACTCATAAACCATATTGATTCCAAATTTTGTTTCTTCTTTATATGTATACATTTATCCTCGCATAGACCTATTTTATTTCCCGTTTTTTTCCAGGCAATTTTAAACTTTACAAACACTAAAATCTGTCCATCTTTTGTTATCTGTAGACATGATGTTTGAAAAGATTGTGTTATTGGTAAAACCACTGGAAAAGTATCTCGATTTCTTAAATGTCGACAACCTATTTGTATCTTTAAGGAAGACTTTCACAGATTTCTCCAGATCTTTGTTTTTGAAAATTTACCTCTATATATTTTTTTATAAATCTGATCTTAATTTTATAAAATTGCAAACACATTAGAATATTTGTGACATGCACTTGGAACCGACTCGATGAATACATTGAATAAGTACTTTAGGTTCGAATCATGTGCTTTTCTTCATGAAAAACAGAAAGGTCATCGACTTTTTCGAGAAACAGATTTCAGTTAAAGTTTGTATACTAATTTGATGTTTCACAATTACGTGTTTTCAGGTAAGCCAGATGGGGTGACAAATTTAACATTATATGATATTTCTACTACATCTGCCTCTATGATGTGGATAGCTGGTTTTGATGGTGGTGCTCTCCAACATTTAGTGTTGACATAAAATCATCCGATGGGATAGCGAAAAACAGTAGTGTTCTATCTGGGAATTTTAAAGCAGGAACAGTCATGTTCCATAATCTGATGGAACTTAGTGCTGAAACAGAATACCTCGGTTATGTAGTTTCCAAAAATAGCTACGGAGAGACTAAAACAAAATTCGCGTTTAGGACACAAGGAAATAATGGCGGTGTGTGAAAATATCCATTTAAAATAAAGTCTACACTGTCAATATTCTAATACAGAGAAAACATTTTATTAAAAAAGAAGATATAGGCTACCGATAGTTATTATCTTGTAAGTTCAGTGTCGACTATCCATGCGAGAGATCAAAGTGCACAGTCCGATGAGACAAGAAAAATTCGACACAAACTAAAACATAAGACAAAAAGCAAAAAGGAAAATGACAACATGGTTCTGATTCTATGAAATTTGGCTTCATCGTTTACCGATATACAGTTAATTAAAGAGTCACATTGTAAAACAAATGATAAACATCGTTTTTTAGGTTATGCTTAATCATTTTTATGGACAATGTCATAATTTTATTCAAGTGGTTTATCAAACTTAATAAGTTAAAGTATAAGGACATAATGCTGTGTCCTACACCACATTAAAGATACAAAATTACCTATGTTAAATAAATATGAAATTCAGGTATGCTATATGTACATTTCAAGCAGTTACCTCTCATCAGTAGCATAAGAACCGAAACATAGGAAGTCAATGATTCAAATATAGCAAAAGAGGAACTCAAATCCAAACAAATGGAAATGGGGTACCCTCCGACGGCAGGGACAACTACTATGTGCAATACCTTTCCGTGTTTCCAGTGTTTTAGAATTTAGCAACTGCAGCAAATTTCTGTAAGACATTGCTTGATAAATGTCATGTCAGACAAGTCTGACAACTGGGCTGGTGAAAACCCTCATGGACCAGCAGAGGTATAGACCCAAAATTAGCAATGTTAAGGGGTACCCAATACCATCACCTTAAAAAAAATCAACTCGTTTAATTTTCTTTATATTTTGTTTTTACATTTACTTTGATGAAAGAAGGAAAACATGAAAATTTTACGAAATTTAAATTACACATTTCTCTGGAATTATTTCAATAGATATATAGTAATTTCATCATCCAAAATTTTGATCCCTGAGGTACATTAATTTTGATATAAAATGATACTTGATTAAAACGTTTAGATGATCTTACACAGTTATTTCCGTTAGGGGTCGGGTACCCCGTTAAATAAATATGGAAAAATTAGGTATGTTATTTGTACATTTCAAGGAGTAACCTATCATCAGTAGCAATAGAACCGAAACATAGGAAGTCAATGATTCAAATAAAGCAAAAGAAGCACTCAAATCCAAACAAATCAAAATGCGAAGCAAATTCAGACGGCAGCGACAACTACTAAGTGCGTTACTTTTCGAGGCCTTATACAATGCTTGTGTAGAACCTAGGTCCCTCAGTCATGACACAGTCGGATTAAATGTCACACTATGGAAATGGGAAACATTACATCTCCAACCTCAGTATAATTTCAGTAAACCAATTTTGTAATATTTTTACAACATGTCTTCTTGTGTATCATAGTTTCGTTAGTATGATAAAATGTATATTTTGTGTTTTTTCTTACAAAAAACCGCCAGTGTTAGCCTGTGTTCTATACAAAGTTTTAATGTTTTTCATGGAAATGCAATGGCTTCCCTATTTACTTACAAGACTTCAAATCTGTGTTGTTAAATGCGAGGATCATTTGGTCAATTAATATTAAAATGATAGATTTGACGAAATCTACTCACGATTATTGGAAAAAATTCAATTAAAAATTTCTACTGTGACTATACCGAAATTGATAAAGTTTGGTTTTATATTTGGGATTGTTTTCGTTGTTGTTTGTAGTATTTTTTCCCTACTCACCTTGTTGTTGTCTGCCTTAATATACAAATCAAGGTCATCCTCTGAAATGTCTGAACATTTATAATACATCTCGTCTTTAAAGTGCAGAATTGGCCTTATTGCTGTAAATCTTGTACGTTGGTTTTCTTAGCATGACAACGTTATATGTAAAATTCCCTGACAGCGATCTTTATATTTAGCTTATCATTGTTCACTACGTCATGCAATGAATGTAACTAGAATTTCAGTTTTACTTATTTTATTATTTTTGTACCTAGCGTGTCTCATTTACACGCTGTAAAATTTGGCGTTTGAGAAATTTTCAACGAATTTAAGATGATTAGGCATATATTATATTTTTTAAATATCTACATATATTTGCACATCAAATGCACTTGTAAAGTCATTTTTAACTCACGAGGACATATTCATTTTATCATTTATTAGCATATTCATTGTTAATATTTGTTACAGGTTTTTCGATTCGGGAACTGAAAATATTGATAGGAAGTTTGTGTGTGCTTATAGTTGTGGTCATTATCTTCATAGTCAGGCTTAAATGTATAAAGAAACCTTCAAGACGACAGCAAGCGCCTTTTCAAGTACATTATGGGGAATTGTGCAACACAGTCAATGAAAACATCTACGATATTCCACACTTAGATCAGGTTAATGCTGAATATAATGAACATGGAAATGTTGGATTCATCCAAAACACAAGTAGTGATTGGTATGACAAATGTATCGACTCTGTACCAGGTAGACATTTTGCCTCTTCAGATAATGGTAACATGTGCCCGAAAGTTGGCATGCCTGGATGTGATAGAGGTTTATTGATAGAATCAAGAAAACTTTTGGATGAACTACAAAATTGACATGATAAAGTTGATCAATATTTGGAAATGACCAATCCTACAACGGGCAGGGATGACACTTAAAACATCGTAACATAAGATCAGAAAGTTGGTCAGTCAATAATTATGCATTCAACTCCAAAATCAGCTGCTGATTTAATTCTATAGGAAGACTGCCGTACAACTTATTAATAACTTAAAAAATGACAGAACATATTTACTTGTTGATCTCGTTAATGTCGTCATAGTCATATTTTCTATTCTACATTATTACATTAAATTTATACGTTTAAATTTGCCATAGTATACTACGCGAGAGGTAAGGTAAAGGCACAAATAATTTGATTTTTTGATGTACGGGTTATATTTCTCAACATTTTATCTAAAGGGAATTTGAAGAAACCAAAGGGGCAGAGAGAAATCGATAAGTCGGATTTTACTCGACTGAAAACTAAAGCTGGAGTAACACGAACCCTACAAAAACTAGGGTGAGTTCAGATGCTCCGGAAGGGTAAACAACTCCTGCTCTACTATTATCACCCGTCGTGTTTCTCAGTAGTCAAAGCCGGTGTATAGTCACAACCGGTATAGGAACGGATCATGACAGTCGGAAGATATCCATTGTCATCTGCGAAATGGATTTTTCGTACTGGTCAACCAAATCATGATGACGACCGAAAAACTTCCCGAGTTATGATTCTTATCTTTCCCTGAGAAACCCTTGGCTCAGTAGCTTTCTAGTCCGCTACAACTCTCTATCAATAAAATCCTGATATGAAGCAAAAGCATTTAATACAAAATTAAAATTTCAGTGAAATTGCTTTTCAAGGTGTGAAATGTCGGGCCAGGTGATGTTTTTTTTTCAATGTCCAGCATAGCCAGATTTTTTTCAAAAAATTACCTAAATTTTTCAATTTTTCAATTAGTTAAACATTATGTATAATTAAGCAAACACTAGAAAGTTTGAATTATTATTTGATGTAATAATTGTAAAACCGTAAATTTTGAAGTCAAAGATTCCACCTTAACTAAATTCCATCATTTATTACGATATATTTTCAAAGTTAGGCTTCCTGTTACAAGAAAAGTGATGTAAAGGTGAAGAAAAGGATGTTTTTGTCCTGATACTGTCGATATTTTTCATTGTTGCATTTGCACAATACCATGTCTTTATTTGCTATAGATCATATACTAATACCCTAAATCCAATTTTAGTTTGGGGAAGACGTATAATTTAGCCATCTCCTAGTTTATCTTTTGTGAGAATCAAGACCCTCCGTCGTATTTCATTGCATTTTGCAGTAAATCTACATCATTCATAGACAAACATGTACACTTACATCGTTTGATTATGTTAAAGATTGCTGATATGTAGTTATATCTCGGTTTACAAACTCACCAGATAAAACCACTTAACAAGCGGAGACTGAAACTGCTGTTTATTTTCTTCACCTATGAAACAATATGAGCTTCTTCATATTGTTATACTAAAAACGTTTTGTTTATCAAAAAGTATCGGTTATGGGAAACAGAGGATGTCGATGTTAATATTGTGCACATCCAGGTTTGATAAGCAAATCACAATAATAAACAATTATAGAACTCGAGAAAAAAATACCTAAAAATTGTCATAGAACATTTCGAAAAGATAATGGCCTCGTCCGTAGCTGAAAATTGTATGCAGCAGTCTTAAAATTAATATCAGAAACCATCTTGTGGATGATGTATCTGAGGCATTTGTTAAAATTCTAAAATACTGAAAATATAAGAAATTCGAAGATACCAAAGGGGCAGACAGAAATAGTTAAGTCGGAAGACAGACAAGACCATGGCCAACATAATGAAACGAAAGACAAACATAGAACACACAACACTACACTGAAA
>JAULBM010343722.1:0-12456 GCA_032357055.1 Geukensia granosissima
ATCAATAAAATTATCACCATCGATGCCTTATAAGCAGGAGAGTTCTACAAGATGGCTATCTACATGAAATTTGAAGAATTCCATCTTTGCACAGCCCTGTGCATTTTACGCAAGGACTTTTTGTATTAAAAGTTATTTATTTTCATTTACATATGCATGATTTCTTATAGGAAGGCAGCTTATTATAAAGGTGGTCTTTCACTTTAAAACAGTTTAAAACATAAAGAAGAACAGATATAAGGTAAATGCATAAGTGGGCATAGTCATCTAGAATTGAAACTAAATCAGAGGTCTCCCTATAGTTAAAAAGAGAATTTTACTCTTTTATTATGACGTGAACTAAATCTAACCAACTATTTGAAGTGTGCTTCTCAAATGTTTCACTTATTAAATGGATTACTCCTATCATAACTTGACTAAGCACTATTTGATGTTGTTGTTGTGATATTATTGAAGTGTCGAATCAATGTAACCACAAATAACTTGTGCCAATATGCATTCAACTAAGGTTGTAAATTACAAGTCTTTAATTTCGAAAGCAGTGAAAATACGGAAAGGCTTCAAATCGTATTGTACAAATTAGTTGTCGCTACCGCTAGATTTAGGATTATATAGCAATAATGGCCCTATTACCTAATTGAAAATGCAAGTAAATACAGGAACACTTTGAAGAAAGAAGCACATAGATTTCGAATTGACCAAGATTTCTGACTTATGACATGCATATGGCTTAAAAAGTTTTATTAAGACCAACTACCATTTCCCTTCCAAACAGCTTTATTTCATAATATTATCAAATACCTTTTAACCAAATACATCAATGACTGATGTGCTACGATCGTTATTCCGATTTTGTTTTGAAACTGAAAAAACTATTATATTTCCGATTCCAAAATGTACGATGCTAGATTCGGATTACAACTAAACTAGAGAGGTATTAAGTTAATATCAGTGGTTGCAAAATGTTACACTTCTGTGTTTAACAAAACTAGATCAAAACAAGATTGCCGTAAATGAGCAGAACTTCTTTGGGCGGGACAGGTCTATTGAGGAACCCGAATTTACTTTGAATAGAATCATTAAGGCTAGAAAATCGCAATTATCACATTTGTAGACTTACTGAATCCTTTCGATTTCGTTAACAAAGATATTTTACAATTCAAACTTCTTAATAATGTAATAAATTGACACTATGTCAGTTCTTATATAGATACAGAATCTTGTGTAAGGGTTAATTACTTTCGAACTGGTTTCAGAATGTAAATGGCAAACGACAAGGAGACCGTTTATCCTCTACATTATTTCATTTTCCATCAACGATCTTGCATTTGAAATTGAACAACTGAATTGTGGTGTCGATTTAGATGACAACGGGATGGGTCTCTTGCTATATATGGACGTCATAAAAATTCTTTCTGAAATGACCGAATCCACAAACGCGGATGCATATTCAAAATCGGTAATGACCAATAGGAATACGTTAGTAAGTATTGATAACTTTGTGTCATTGGACTTTGTTATTTCAAAAAAAAAATCCTTACAGATAGCGGTGGATATCTTGGTTCCGTGATTTCCAAAGTTTATGTCTAAAAAGATTTCGGATTTACTGCTTACGAACCAATTTTATTTCTCGTGTTGTTCCGGTCATGAATTATTATGCAAGTGTATTAGATTCAGAATATTTCATGCAATAGAAAATGTAAAAATTCCAAAGATCCGTCTCATTCTTGCCAAAGCTAGTTTATTAAAGAAATGTGTACTCACCCTGGTTTTTGTAGGGTTCGTGTTACTCTAGCTTTAGTTTTCAGTGTAGTGTTGTGTGTTCAATGTTTGTCTTTCGTTTCATTTTGTTGGCCATGGTCTTGTCTGTCCTCGACTTAACGATTTCTGTCTGCCCCTTTGGTATCTTCGAATTTTTTTTCATCAGTCTAGGTCTAATAGCACTGATGATAGGATACTGATAAAGTTGATATGAGAAATGTTATCATAAAATGACAGAATGTGATCTGAAAATGAACAAAAAATGATACCCATAGAATTCTCCGAGACCGAGTGAAAAGATAGCATAAACCGCAGCAGAACCGTATGTGAAAATAAACCTAAGTGAGAAAAAATGCTCAATATTTGCCAGAATATAAAAAAACAATAATTATACTTCAAATTACCATGTGCGATATATGTAACGTGATTTATTTGATCATGTGCTAAAACAGCTGTAACAGGTGCACTTACTAAATGAATTACTCCTATCATAACTTGATAAAGCAATATTTGATGTTGTTGTGATATTATTGAAGTGTCGAATCAATCCAACTATAAATAACTTGTACAAAAATGCATTCAATTAAGGTTTAAAAATTCGAAAGCATTGAAAATACGGGAAGGCTTCAAATTGTATTGTACAAAGCTACCGCTAGATTTAGGATCCTATGTCGATTCGTTTTTACATAGGTATTTCTTGTACAATGCTTGTATCTCGAACTTCCTTTGTTTTTGGGTCTAATGTACTGATAACAGGTGACTACTTTAAATGTACACATAGTTTATAAAAATTCACAAATGTAAACTTGTACTTTAATAAAGTATATAGTTGATCGTGTTACAACCTGATACAATCTCTAAATTGAAAAGTGGTTATATTCAAAAATTTATTAAATACAAAGACGTTTTTATCCCCTTTCTTAAAGAAAATCAATATCTGGATTACGAAAACTTGGGCACTAGAAATACATGTTCAGCTTATCTAAGCTACCCAATTAATCCTGGTTAAACCGGTGTTGGTGAGTCTCTTTCCAAAGCTGATGACGATATTGAAGGCTAGGTCATTACAAACGACATTGTAATTGGTTGAGTTTGAATTTCGTCCCAGGATTAATACTTTTGACCCCACCCGACAAACATAACGCAATGTGTAGCCAATTACCAGTTATCCAACTTATTAAACTTGTAGAAAATAACATGCAGCAGGAATTCAAAGATACCAATGGGGCAGACAGAAATCGTTAAGTCGGAAGACAGACAAGGCAATGTCCAACAAAATAAAACGGCAGACAAACATAGAACACACAAAATCACACTGAAAACCACAGCTGGAGTAACACGAACCATACAAACCCCAGGGTTAGTTCAGGCGCTCCAGAAGGTGTTTGATAAGTTATATTGAATTTGTTTGTTTGTTTGATTTGTTGGTATTTAACGCCACTTTCAACAATATTTCAGTCATATCGCGGCGGTCAGTTTTACTGGTGGAGGAAGCCATAGTACCGGAGAGAACCATCAGTACCGTTGAGAACCATAAGTTATATTAAATTTGTTTGTTTGTTTGATTGAAATTTAACGCCACTTTCAACAATATTTCAGTCATATCGCGGCGGTCAGTTTTACTGGTAGAGGAAGCCATAGTACCGGAGAGAACCATCGACCTTGGGCAGGTAATATGTATAGAAAAAAAAGAAGAAGTGGTATGATTGTCCATGAGATGACCACCCAAAACGTATGTATTACAAACATCTACAGGTTATCCTAAGGCCTTCAACAATGGATATTTATCCACATTCTTAAACAAGATGTAAATGCCCCACCCATGATAGTCAACTGTCACAAGTAAACAAGCATCACTTTAACATAACAATGACATCCACTTGATTACATGTTACTGACTTTGAACAGGCACATAATGTATGTTACGGGGTTAAACATGTTTGTGAGTACTCAACCCTCCCCCTAATCCGGGACAGTGGTATGACAAAACGACATATAAACGAACTTTGAAAACCAACTAGATATGATTTAACTTTTGATGTCGACACAGAATACAATTACACTCAAAACATGAGACAACAAAATGAACAACTGGTTCAAATGATAACAAACCTGGTTCTCTTAAGCTAAAACACCAATAAAACACGTCCACCAAGATTGAGTGTAAAATATTAAAAGCCAAAGAAAACAAGGTAATGTCCTAGTGCCAAAAATTGAAAGTATTGATATGAAAATGAAATTATTAGGGGCAAATGTCAGAAATACTGCAATATAACCACAAAAAAACAGAGAATATTTACAAATTGACAGCATTTAGGACATTAATCTAACAAAATATTGACTTATATTAGTTTTATTGAAAATTATGGAGCAGAGAGTCAAAGTTGATTCCAAAAGGAGACATTATTCACCAAGGCTATAAAAATAACCTTTATGTATAAGTTTTATTCAAATAACGGATGGGTTGTGTTTAAATTTATTTACCACATTAACATATAAATATGATAAGTTATGTGCTTAATGTCAGATAGACAAGAAATAGGTAGAGGGAATTCACAAATCTAAATGTTTCAACAAAGCCTTTACCACGTTTTGTGAAACGCTCTACATCACCCCAATAAATAAAACTGTATATTATTATCAAACAAACATTATTTATACTATCAAAAATCTATATTTAACAAAACATTTAATGAAATAAAAGACAAACCTATGACCACAATTCCTGACTTGGGACATGCACATGAGACATTTGGTGGGGTATACTAGTTTAGTGGGATCCCAACCCTTCCCATACTAATGGTCAAAAGAAAATAAAATTAGTAAATGACGAACTATAAAAATCAAACAGAAATTCACCCAATCCAATTAGAAAATACTTGAATTACAATATAAATACTTAAAAAAAATCACCAAATTTATTAATATCTTTGCAAGGAAGAGAAAAGTGTTTTAATATCTGTACCAACAAAAACAAATTATAATGTTGTGACTACAATGTCGAACTTATATCCTTTGTAAATAAAATTGTTTAACGGAACAGTGAGATCTAATGGAACATTTTAAAATTGATATGCCTTATATGTTAAATTTCCATAAAATGTAGGATGTGATATCCCTTACCGTATCAAAATTCTTTATTTGCCGCCGTATTTTTTTATCAAATCTTTGTAACGGTTATAAAAATTTTGTGAAAGTCTTGAGAAGCATGCGATATTTGTATCCCTTCTGCAAAAGTTGACCAGTAAGATGTAGATTGCGATCATAAACTTATGAATCTTTAATGCAAAACGTGCAATCCTAACAAGTGGTGAAATGTAAACATATATACAGGGCTAAAGGCACGTCCCCATAAAAAAAACGGAAAGTTAACTAATGTAAAAGAAATATCGCCCTTTTGATCACAAATTGTAGTGCAGAAACAACCCTGTTAAATTAAAAAATCCAAATTTAAAACGAGGGTATGGTCATTACTGGTATTACATTTACTTTAAGTAAGTTTTTTGGAAAAATTACATTTGCAATTTTTTAAAACTCTGGATTTTTTAATTCTTGGCTTTCATCCAAATATCAAAAGTTACAATTAAGTTTTCCATTATATCCTGTTAGGAATAGCCATTTTATTATTTGCAATAATTCTGATTCATCATAATTATTTTTATCTGTAAAGAGAGGAGTGCATTTCGTGCCCATTGGTTGGCAACTATTTGCCGATACACCATGTCGCCAAATCGTTATATCAAGAATGGAGTCTACTGTTGTTATCGTGTCAGATGATGTTAAACAATGTATTTGTAAAAGAGTTATCTCTAAGAAAGTAATATAATTTATTGCATCCTATGAAAGAACATCCCGATTTTTTGGAATATCAATTGATTAGATATCAAAACTTGTCCTTAAGAGACCTGTGTGGTAAAATGTTAAAAAAGTTGAAAAATCATAACTGTCATTTGTAGAAAACAGGAACTTAAACATACTCTAGTTTGTCCAAAACATCTAGTAAATGTTAACATGTCGTTTGATGTCCGTAAACCTTAAGTTATCTGTAAAACGAAAATAGGCAAAAGTAACGCGGTTCAAAAGAAAATACACAGTAAAACCTAAAAGCATCCAAATATTATGCTTAACATTTAAAATATAAAAAATGATATTAATACGAATAACAAAGGGTCCTGCACTGTAGGCCTATCAGCCCATCGCCTACAATTCCTGACTATTTACAGAAACATGAAACGTCAATAGAATTAAACTAGTTTAGTGGTATCCCCCCACCCCAACAATTTGCCAACGATAAAAAGAGTTTTTTCCGTCTCTGTTTTTTCTGTTTGCTATAATCATGATTTGATGACCATCATAGCTTACAACAGTACAGAAATTACAGTCGATCAATGAAAACAACTTATATCAGCGTATTAATTAACACGTATTAAATATACATGTATGTAATATTAAATTATTTCCTTTTCGCGTTCCAATAGATTGAATTCAAACTAAAGACTGATTTAGGTATATTGCACTTAATCCGTTATATTATTTTATTCAAAAGGAAACTATTTACTTAATTTGTACATAAAAGTTAACTTTAAACGACAATGGTTATTGTAATTTAAATATCCCAAAGTAAAGGTTGTATTTGATCGATTCTGTATCATTCAATGTGAAAGATTAAAAGTAATTCATGTTTTGGATATTTGTCTGTATATTTAAATGGACCGTGTTTTCTGCAGGTATACTGGTGTGTACGTTTTCAGTGAGCCAAAACTATTATAAAAGGGAAAAAAGCTTCATAAAACTGGTAAGGTTTCTTCATACTTCACTACAAAGAGTGGTATATGATTTGCTGCTTCTGGGCTACGTGGATGTGAGAGAAACTTTGAGCTTATGTGCTGCGTGGATGTGAGAGTACACTAAAGCTCATGTGCTACGTGGATGCGAGAGAAACCAAAGCTTATGTGCTACGTGGATGTAAGAGTACACTTAAGCTTATGTGCTACGTGGATGTAAGAGAAACCAAAGCTCATGTGCTACGTTGATGTGAGAGAAAACCGAAGCTTATGTACTACGTTAAAGCTTATGTGCTACGTGAATGTGAGAGAACACTAAAGCTTATGTGCTACGTTGATGTGAGAGAACACTAAAGCTTATGTGCTACGTTTATGTGAGAGAAAACCAAAGCTTTTGTGCTACGTTGATGTGAGAGAAACCAAAGCTTATGTGCTACGTTTATGTGAGAGAAAAGCAAAACTTATGTGCTACATTTATGTGAGAGAAAACCAAAGCTTATGTGCTACGTTTATGTGAGAGAAAACCTAAGCTTATGTACTACGTTAAAGCTTATGTGCTACGTGGATGTGAAAGAACATTAAAGCTTATGTGTTACGTTGATGTGAGATAAACCAAAGCTTATGTGCAACGTTTATGTAAGAGAAAACCTAAGCTTATGTGCTACGTTGATGTGAGAGAAACCAAAGCTTATGTGCTACGTTTATGTGAGAGAAAACCAAAGCTTATGTGCTACGTTTATGTGAGAGAAACCAAAGCTTATATGCAACGTTGATGTGAGAGAAAACCGACGCTTATGCGCTACGTGGGTGTGAGAGAACACTAAAGCTTATGTGCTACGTTGATGTGAGAGAAAACCAAAGCTTATGTGCTAAATGGATCTGAGAGCACACTAAAGCTTATGTGCTACGTGGATGTGAGAGATATCCAAAGCTTCTGTGCTGCGTTTATTTGAGAGATAATCAAAGTCTGTGCTACGTGCATGTGAGAGAAACCTAAAGCTTCAGTGCAAAAAGAATGTGAGAGAAAAAAACCAAAGCTTCCATGCTACGTGAATGTGAAAAATTCCAAAGCTACTGTGTTACGTGGATGTGTGAGAAAACCAAACCTACTTGGATGTGAAAGATATCCAACGTTTCTGTCTCTCGTGCATGTGAGAGATAATAAAAGCCTGAGTGTGCTATGTGGATGTGAGGGAAACAAAGCTTCTCTGCTACAAGGATATGAGAGAAAACTTAAGTCTGTGCTACGTGCATGTGAGAGAAAACCAAAGCTTCTGTGCTAAGAGGATGCGAGGGAGAAAAAAAGCTTCCATGCTACGTGAATGTGAAAATATTCAAAGCTTTTGTGCTACGTGGATGTGAGAGAAAACCAAAGTTTATGTGCTACGTGGGTGTGAGGGGAAAACCAAAGCTCATGTGTTACGAGGATGTGAGAAAGAAAACCAAAGCTTCCATGCTACTGGAGGTGAGAGATATTCAAAGCTTCTGCGTTAGTGTTTGTGAGAGATTTAAAAAAGCCTGCATTACGTGGATGTTAGGGAAACCCAAAGTTTCTGTGCTACACGGATGTAAGAGAAAATCCAAGCTTCTGTGGTATGAGGATGTGAGCGATAACCAAAGCTTCTGTGGTACTTGGATGTGTGAGAAAACCAAAACTTATATGCAACGTTGATGCGAGAGAAATCCGAAGCTTATGTGTAACGTGGATGTGAGAGAAAACCGAAGCTTATGTGTATGAAGATGTGAGAGATAAACAAAGCTTCTGTACTACGAGGATGTGAGAGAGAACTAAAAAGTCAATAAAAAGTCCATAGAAATGGCAGAAAAGGAAAAAACAGAGACCAAAAAATAAAGGTAACTAAAAGACAAGTACGCATGGGGAAAATAGAGCTGTCACCATAAAATCAGAAGTGAATCGGAGTGCTACGCAGTTCCTGCATCTATTTAAGAAACTTAATTGGTGTTTTTTTTTAAATAAAGGAATTAATAGTTCGATATATATGGAAGACACGCTCTTGTGATGCTTTATTTCATGATATAGTTGTGTATATAGATAACAACTCAAATATTTGTTATAACACTACGATTCAATATCCCTGTGATCCGTCATTTTTCGGGTAATGGTACCATACCCTCCAATAAGGCGGTGGCGTCGACCGTTAAAATTATGGAATGATAACATATCCAATGGCGCAAAGCATTCCTGTTTTTTTCAGCAGCTAAGCCATGGCAAAGATATCATAGCTAAAAACAAACTCTAAAATAACAAATAAGCTGTCATATGTATGCTCTTAAGTCATAGGGGTTAACAGTGTAGAAGGGATTCGGTGATAGCACAAAACAAAATCTCCGAAATCGACTCCTAACTGTGTTTGTTTTATATGATCGTGGATACATCCCCAACCTGACACCATGTCATAATGTCTCATATGTGGAAAGTATCCATGATCATATAAAACTAACACAGTTCAGTTACAACAACTATAAGGTTTATTAATCCATGTTTGGAATTAGTCATAAAATTGAAGGTTTGAGCTTAGCCTAGCCTGTCATTGTTTTGCAAAAGCCTTCCAAGAAATTTCGTCCCGAGTTAGCAGAAAGGTAAGTCGGCAAGATAACTAGCACTAGTGCGGATTGCAGAGCAAATCGACTGCTAGAAGATTCGCAAATTGGACACATATATGCCCTCAATCAAGATGTCTAACAGTTTGGGGATGTTTGTTCCTAGATTTATGCGGCATCGGATAAGATATGCCGTGTTTAAATTTATTCAATCTCTCTACAATAACTTGAATCAAACAATATTCAACTCCTTAAAACATGTGAATATATAATTGTTGCAATATTCAGGGGTGGGGCTGCGGTGTGGCATACAAGGCAAGTGTTTACACATTATCAAAAATGTTGAATAAAATAGACGATAGTCCTATTGTACTGTAGATCCCTTCAGATTGTTTGCTGCTCAATTAAAGCGGACAGCCTTTTAGATACTTTTTTTTCAACAACAACAAAAAAACAGAAAAATGTGATGGGCCAATGTGCAATTTTTTTATAGATGTAACCATTTTAAAATTTGGCGTGGAAGGGGTTTATTTCCATAGGTTCCAATAGGTTTTGCCTTTCGTAATTCTCATCAAACTTATTATGTTAAGATTATCAAAAAGAAATGTAAGGAGGGACTGGGTAAAATGTCATAATATGAAATAGACAGAATCTGAGTAGTTAAAGAATCAAAGGATAATGACTGAAACTGAACGACAAACAACCATAAAACATCACATTATTTACTTTTTGGCTACCTTATTTCATCCGTCCTCTTGGTGTGTCTTTCTGTCAATGACAAGTGGTTTCTGTAAAAGCAAATAGTTCATTGTAGTATTATTGAATCCTGTTTATGATTGACATTTAAGGAGAAACACATTTGGTGTGATCAATACATACGGAGTTACCTAATTAGAAAATAATGAAATAGTGATGGCTTTCGAATGAAAGCTTGCAACAAACATGATCAACAGTGTGTTATGTTCGTGAATCTTTAAACAATTTCATGCCGAAGATTAATTACATATTTATTAAGTAGAATTATTGGTTGATAGGAGCGATACGTTTGTTGTTTGACACTTAAAATAATGAATATATAATGAACTTCTTTTATCACTATCTTTTTTCACTCAGAAAAAAATCTCTGTAAATGTATATTGTATTTTTAACATGGAAAGAAATTGTTTGGAAACACGCTTTCCGAATTAAGCATATCCATCATTACTTTATTCTGCTTTTCAGGACCATAAATTTGATTATATCATTCAATAATCATGGAAAAAGATTTATTAGTGGTGCTTATAGTGGGTTTGACAGTTTTACTTGTAACTGTGTGGATATCTGTTGACTTTTGTGTGTACCGGAAACGGAAGCGCGATGCACGTGAGAAGAAAATATTTATGTTTTATCACTATGGACGAAGAAAAAGACTTGCTTTCCCCAACACGATAGATACAAAGCGTAAAAAATTAGTCACTGGTAACGATACACAAAAAAGAAAAAAACCTTGGAAAAGGGTCATGAATTTGTTTCGCCGCCAGAAAGCTATTGACACTTTGACTCGGCATGCGCAGTCAGCTTCGCATCAAAAGGAAATACAATCCGAAAAGACGTCTTC
Organism: Geukensia granosissima; assembly: GCA_032357055.1. Classification (NCBI taxonomy): domain Eukaryota; kingdom Metazoa; phylum Mollusca; class Bivalvia; order Mytilida; family Mytilidae; genus Geukensia; species Geukensia granosissima. Next base: position 10,705 of record JAULBM010343722.1, read on the forward strand.
GGGAGTAAGTGAATGCGTTTCAGATCATTATAATTCCATGGATATGATTCTGGAAAATTCAAAGGAGAATTTTGATCAATTAAGAAGTGACAAAAAATCATCTGAAATAACAAAAAAGAGAAACTCAATAACGCCATCAGATATTTTACCTCCAAACAGGATGGCTCTCTCACCTGTAGAGATGCAGTCTGTGTTTAGTGTGAAAGATGAGGCTACTCTATATTCTTCAGACTTCGACGAACACAGTGTTTCAAGTAAAGGGTCATTTTGCAGCTCCTCTGTCGGGGATTCCGTAAAGATAGAAAATGAATCGGACACAGCCTTTCTGACTAAAAGAACATAGGTTTCAATGTCAATCAAGAGGAAAATGATATTGAAACTCTTACATATTTTTCAATCTAACATAAACTTGTTAGAATTATACTCGTATAGTTGACAAAAGTACGGCATACAGTGAATTAACCCTATTATTCACTAAATCACATGTTTTTGGTTTTTTATTTCTTAAACGATAAATAAAATTTGAATTAAAATAGAAATTGGAAATTGAATTTAATATGATTCTTAATTGCATTCTTTTATAAATGTAGTATTGCATTTTATTATAAACGACGATAATTGTAGAAGAATATCTAAACACTGACCAAATAATTGAATACCCTGTTAAACACCATATTTTTTTAGATATGATGGACTCTTAAAGAGGTTGAAAAATGCTAGTATAATATGAAGATAGGAGATGTGGCATTTTTGTCCATGAGACAGCTATTCACCTAATGACAGTCGAAGTTAAACTTTTACAAGTCTTATTACGGCCTTCTTTAATGAACCGGAGTCCATACCATGTCATTTCTATTCTTATCATTTCTAAAATCTGTAAACACTTGGGAACTTTTCTACGGTGGCGCTTTCGCGGAGCTTTTGGCTTTAAATTTTGACTATAACGACGGGTCGCCAGAGTAGTTATGCGAGAACTTGCGCTGATAAAAAGTGGATACTAAAGTAATCAAACGACTTATGGAAATTTGTAAAGAGCATAAAACATTCGATTTTTCAACCTCCATTAACCAATCCAACAAGTACTACTAAATAAACAAGATTGGAAGATCTTTCACGCAGAACGCAGATCAAATACAAACACATACTTTTTCGACCTATTTTTCTAAGGCCACATCAAATTAAAGAATCAATGCATATTAGAAGACATTTTCATAATTTTAAACTATATGTTGTGCTCCTCTCTTGTCGACTTTTTTCGTCACTGATTTGAAGCAAACTTTTTTTTCTAAACGGCCTTTGTAAAACTAAGACGGGAGGCTAGCCTAAACATTTAATTTTCGATATCTCTGTATAGATGACGTTCTTTCAAAAATGTTAGATTTTCTAATTGGTAACATCTTTGTTCTACTTGGTTGACCAGTTTTCCATCAGAAGATCGGCATTCCAATGGGCACTAATTGTGCTCCTCTCCTCGTCGATATTTCTTTACTCGTTTGAAGCAGATTTTCTTTAAGAGCTGGCACAGAAAAAACAAAGAAAGTTACCCCAAATCTTTTGTTTCAGCATCCATTATATAAATGATGTTCTTATTGAAGAAAGCACGATTCACCTCATCTACCCAAATGAGCTTGGAATTAAAGACAGAACAGACACTCTGAAGTCTGCTTCATGATCTTCACAAACCGGTTAAACCCCGCCACATACTCATGTGCCTGTCCCAAGCCAGGAACCTGTAGCCCAGTGGTTGTTGTT
>JAULBM010343733.1:0-12456 GCA_032357055.1 Geukensia granosissima
ACAAAAACAACAAATGCTAAAAATAATTTGCTCCGCGTTCATATATCCATTGCTCCGCATTCAATGTATCATAAAAATCTTTCACGCTGTCGTTTCTTATACCATGAAAAAACATCAACCAGACACGTTCTCCAAAATTTCTCATCAGTAATAAGGATTTATGGAACAAGATTCAACACTGACATAGAAGAACATGTTGTTTGGACAAAGGCAATTTTTGGATACTAGTGTATGTTTAGAATTAAAGACGCTGGTGGGGTACAATCATATATCTTATGCCAAATCCTGCGAAATAGGTTAATATATGTAGGATTGTAGGTAAGTCTGGGTATAAAAATAAAATAGACTATTAGAAATATGATTTCTGAACGAACTGGCATATTGTTAATCAGAAATCACTTGAACTTACGTGCATAATACCAAAGAGAATGCCACTTACCTGTCTCGTTGTAAATTTTCTCGGCCCCGCGTTCCAGATACTCAAATGCAGGGTGTGAAAAGTTCTGGTTGTTCAATAATTAAAAAAAAAAATTCTAAGCATAATTATTTTAGGAAAGGCAAAAATAGTTTTGGTTATGCATATTCTTATTTTTGTCTATGCTTAAATGCTTTAGGCTGGGCATAAATAGTTTTATTTTAGGCTAGGCAGAACTTTTCATTTATGACGCTGATACTGTGCCATAGTTTTGATAACGAAATAATTGAAACAATTTGTGTGCCCTACTTAGGTCGTTTTTCGTTAATATGCTATCATTGGGTAGTTATATGGTAATTTAACGAATAAAATATAAAATAATTCATAATATTAACATTTGTTGACTTTAATTTTGGTTAAAAAAATTATTTGTATAGAAAGCAATGACTTGAATAATGAATCTACTCTGATAAACGTTATGTAAGGCAAGGAAACTGAAATTGAAAAAAGAATAAAAGTCGAATGCTCGAAATTTGGTTCAAATCAGTGATCTTTGCAGCATTTCCAAATCCTTTTTCATCCCATCCTGAACATTTGCTGAACAAAGATTAAAATATTAGCTTTAATTCAACAGTCCGGTGCCATAATCACGGAAAGTCCGTTGACACCGCCACTTTTGGAAAAGAATTAATATTGCCGCAATTTATTTACATATACCATTTTTATCAGTTTGGACGACTTCCATGGTCCACACTAAACAAAAAGTGTCATTGCTTTCATGCAAATGAAATCAAGCTTCTGCATTATATGTTTGGTGCAACTCCGCACAAAACACGTCTTGTCACGTATGTGCACAAGTTTTAAAAAATTGGGAACCCTCTTAACTCTATATGAATAGTAAACCAGGACTAAATATGATTGCCGGGTTAGGTGACGTAAATCTTTTTAAAACATATTTGCTGTATGTAAAGAACAAGCAAAGAGTATTAGTCAGTTAAAAAACACGATTAGTCCGTTACCATTCTACACCGTATTGTATTGATTTTTTTGTTTCTCTAATTTTTTTTGAAGATTTCACACTTCCCAACCAGTGTAAGAAAAATTCGATTATCAACGTGTGGGTAATTTGTTCTAAGCAGCTGATTGGCTGATTTTCAGACCCAAGGTGTTTCGCTTCACGAATTCAAAGACTTGTCACGATCTTATGTCTTACCCTGGAGGACTGAGCTTTCCAAAGACTCTATCAGTAAGGTCGGAATTACTTTATTTTTTGGCTAATACATATGAAAATGCCGTAAAAATAAGTGGCATGTTTGTTTGTTTTGCACACGAGTTACGTCCCTTGTAACAAGGTCAACATAAAAGATGTTGCACGATCCCGCCTATGATAGTTTTTTAACGATATTTGGATGCTAAAAAATTAGAGAAACAAAAACTTACATTATAAGCCGTTGATTATCATATTTCTACAGTCGAGATAGTAAAACCTTAATATTTCTCGGTTAACCTCGAAATTTTAAGACTTAATTATCTCGACTGTAGAAATATGATAAACAACGGCTTAGAATGTAAGATTTTATATATATAACCACTGACGTTGAGTTTAAGATACTTTTCGGCGAAAGAATAACAGTGCAATGCTTTGAGTGAATTGTAACTATTCTCGCTTATTCTATTAATTAATTTCGTTTTCCTGTAAGTCATTACATACATACATGATATCTAAAACGACTTAAGATTTACATATCAATTAACTAAGAAAGTAGGATCCATTTGTAGTTCCAGTCAACAAACTGTCCCCAATTTGCGGTAAGAAGTACAACAAGGAAAAATGTTAAACGAAGCGAAATTGTTTTCCACAAATTAAAGGACATTAATAACACTTTTAAATTATCTTTTTTGGTTTCAAAAAGGTTAAGTGTTCCCGTATTTATCAATGTATACCTGATCAACTTATCAAGGTAACAATATTTAAATTTCATACCTTTTGTGAATAGAACTACTTTTGACATTGTTCTTGCTAAAAGCCACGTAAAATCTTAAACCTAACTGCAGTGTGACTAATTCTTTCTTTGATATGTTAAGTTGTCACGTTGTAAGTGAATTGCATTGGTTGTATATTTAAGCTGGACATTCCTATAAGTGTATTTTTGGATTTATTTAAAACACATATACAACGGAAATAACTGCATATTTTATCAGCATTGATAAAATGCTTTGACATATTAAAATTGACAATTCATTCAGCCTAGCTTAAATATATTAAACTTTTGTTTGCACCGTAGATTTTTTATTTACAGATTTTAAAAATGTATATCGTATCGACGTTCAAGTTGTATAAAACATTTTGCTTTTGAAATTGAAAGTGTATGATCGTTACACTTAGGCTGGCGAATTGTGTTAACGGAGATTTAAACTTTTTTTTAAAATTTGCCATTGAAATTCTCGTACATAAACACATACACATACACAGTATATGACCGGTCTTTGTACAGGCACATTTCTGTTCACAACACCCATCGTGGAATCCTTAAACTCTAATCCGAGTTGACGTCAATCCGAGCAAAGGTCAACTTATCACTGTATTACCAGTAAGAGGTCCATAACTATTTGATATTCATGATACCATATGGATCAACGAATTCGTGATGGCAACCATAGAATTTTTTGGAGGGACGACTTCAACCTTGAATTGATGTATCTTTATTTAAGTAATTTATGTGACAAAAGCAATGCTCTCTTCAGAAAATCCTGATACATGGAAGAGTCACTTACTCAAATATTGATATGCAGAAAAATTCATATCTACTTTAATCCAAGAACAAAGCAATTTCAATTTACACAAATATATTGTAAACCAGTTTTAACAAACAATTATTCGGATCAATAAGATTTGTATAATGTTGTTTTGGAAAGGAGTATAAACTTAAAAAATTATAGCTGTCAACAACGGAAACTGAAAAGGAAACGGAAATCATGTCAGTGGTGATAAATGACAATACGTTTTCTCAAATTTATGATACTCCAGAGAAAACAAACACCTTTTACCAATTATCGCATTAAAGGTTGATAAATAGAAAGGTTTGTACTTTGTAGTTGTGTCAGCCGTCGGATTTGGCTTCCTATTTCGAATTGTTGGGATTTGATGTCTTCTTTTGCTATGTTTGGATCTTTGACTTTCCATATCGGTTCCAAAGTTACTGATGAGACGTTACTGCTTGAAAGTACATATACTAGTAACATACATCAAATTTATCATATTTATTTTACATTGCTACTTTTGTATTTTGAATCCATTGGGTCTATGTCTTTGCTTGAGGATCATGTCCCCTAGAGTGTTCACCAGGCCAGCTCTCCAACTTGTCTAACATGAAATTTATCAAACAATAATTAATAGAAATTTACCGCATTTGCTTAAATTCTAAAGCACTGAATCAAAAAGTAGGTTTATTTTTGTTATCATTACAATGATCTTTATGTGAGAAATGAACTTACTTCAGATTGTGAATGGCTTTTATATCATCTTGCATTTTGCACTAAAATGTCACAAATATTTCAGAATAAACAGAACACTAAAATAAACTTTTTGATTAGGCCTGTTTATAATATGCTTACTTTTCGTGATTGAATTACGTCAATTACAGCAATATTGATTTTTTGATAAATATGATAATTACATTGGTAATTATAAATCAATTGGAAAATGTTAACTTGAAGCCAATGGCATTGCTTCATACCCTTGTACATTTAATTATTTGGTCAGTTTTGTAATGTCTTAGAGACAAAGTCTTTTCATTTTTTTCTGACTGAATCATTCTTCATTGGCGTAAATTATTTTTAAGGTGTTTTATAATGGATTGCTAGTCGCAATATTTGAATGAAGGGTCATCAAATGAAATAAATATTTAGTGATGGTTTCTGGTTCTTTTGCCACACAACTGTCGCAGATAATAAGGGATAGTGTAGAGCTTTCGAAACTTTTTTAACCTATAATGTCTGGACCCAAAACAAAATTGGGCTTAAAGAAGTTTGACTTAACTCTTTTATACCATGACAACTTTAAAAATGAAATCTATAGAAAAATTAATATCACGCACCAGTTGTGGACCTATTCAAATATATTCAAATTATTTTTAATAATTCTTTCTATATATCAACACCACTTGTTCGAAACTGCGACATTATATAAAAAAATAAAAGTCGTTCCTTTCGTACTCATTCCTTTTCTAACAAATGTTTTAACAAACTGGTAGATTTCTTACACCATTACTCTGTTACCTCCAAACCCCCACCATATTTCAGAGATCAATCTGTTCAAGTCATTTTCTATACCTAAACTTTACCTATTGTACCTAAAATATTCATTAAGGACGTGTATTAAAAGATATTTATACTGATGACCTAAATCTTGGTCTGCTTTTGTCAATATCACTGTTCAAAAATGGTCTTGCCAAATTCGTCATTTCTTGGCATTTGAATGTAGTTGAGAACAAATATGTCAAGAACATCCTTAATATCCTTGAAAAAGAACCTAAATATAGTGAGCTGCAGTCCATCAACTGGAAATACATTTTCTAGCCAATGATGTATTCTGTACAGGACTACAGTATTTGATAATGATACCATTTCAGAATGGGTAGGCGCTTTTTTAAATCACAATTAGAAAACGAAAAAAAAAATGTCAAAATTCCAGATGTTGTAAAATGCTATCTAGTATTCATGACAAATGTTTTTCATAAAAACAGATAAGGCACTAAAATATCATTTATGCTCGAAAAACATTATATCGATTGTTTAAGGCATTGTGAGCACACGTGCAAATCTTACATGTTAGACGACAACGCTATCTGAAAGGACAACAATTAACCATATGCCAGTTTTGTCGTCCTTCGGAATCTCCGCTTAAGTTTATGACTATGATATTCCTTAATTTCCTTAATTTTATTGGATTTCAAAGTTTAACAATTGTCCTTTCAAGCACCTTTTTATTGTTGGATCTGCCAAATGTTCCTTCAGGACACCCTCAGAGGTTTTAATTTTACAACTATCGAGAGGAGCCACCTGCAATAATGCTGCACAGAATATGCAAATAATGATTTTACTAAGAACTGATGGGCATTTAAACTTTCTTTCCTCTCGTGACAGCAAACATTCGACCTTTTCCCTCTATACAGCCATATCACGCACACTTCGGAATATAAGTCATAGATCTTCTGATGCAGAATTTCTTTAGAAGCTATCACAAAAAGCTTGTATAAAAAGGAATTTGTAGATACCACAGGGGTAAATTTAAATCGTTATATCGGAAGACAGACAAGACCTTGGCCAACAAAATGAAAGGAAAGATAAACACAAAACACTTCACTGAAAACTAAAGCTGGAAAAAACACGAACCCTACAAAGAAAGGTGAGTATAAATCATTCGTTTTTTCCTTTCTTTATAAATATTAAGCAATTTCACTGAACAAAACTTTTTTCCATTATTATCTTCAGCTCATCTACCAAAGTGGATTGATATCAAAGACCAGCAGACACTCTCAAGCCAGCCTCGTTTCCTAATCCTTAACTTAAATACGGCATTAGGGAAAGGCTAAATACTAAATTATATGACAAATGTGATGACCTTTAACTTCCAAAGTCAACTTTCCGTTCATTTGTAAGCAATTACAATCGATTGTATAAACATTACTCAGTTCATACTTTCTTTCCAAAACAGCTATTTCTAGAAGACAGAGCAAAGACATGGCACAAAAACGGCTCAAACAACGATATGCTGCTTCTTAGGTGAAGTCATCTCTCAGGACATTTATTCAGTTCGACCACACAATTTGTTCGACCGGTTTAAAGTATGCGTTCCTCAGACGAAGACGGATCTTTTCCTGCGATACTGCGGAGTTTTCTTGAAAAAGCAGTTCAATTTCTCTGCCTGGCATCGTTATCCTTAAGTTCATAGTTTATATGTACACTATGTGTCATGCTCCATCTTGGTCGTGTTATTGAGACTGCTCTGTCTGTCGACTAGTTCCAATTTATCTGGCTCTTCGGATTTCTATTCGATTTGCTTTCTAATAGTTGAAAATGATAAAAAAGTAACATTGATCGATATGTTCTCCCGGGTTAAAACAATCACTATAACAGATACACATACAGGACCTGTATCGAGATATAAATTCAGTTATTTTTCTTCTTGACAATATTAACACCAGGTCTGGCGATAAAATTATATTTATTTGTACATGATTCCTGTTGCTACCTACTGTTATTCTTAAATTTCAAACTTATTTCTGTTGTGTCATTATTCCCAAACATATGGCCAAACTGAACAAAGATACCTGTCAATCTGATTGAATAAATAAATATAATAACCAATAATAATAATAATAATAATTATAAATATCTTGACGATAAAGGACTAGATGGTTAAGGTCCACTTTTTGCCGAAGAATTTAAACCTTATTACAATATTTAATAATCTTTGAATATTATCTCCTTTGTTATTAACATCGACTTCCTGCTAAATTATTTACATCAACTTCAAGTTCTGTTAAATGTTTTGTCCTACAAGCTGTCGACGGGTTTTATTTTTGTCTTTAGCACAATACCTTGATTTTTTGAAAAGGGGCAGAACAAATCGTTCAGTAGGAAGACAGACAAGACCATGGCAAACAAAATGAAACTAACGACAATCACAAAACACACAACACCAAACTAGAAGCTAAAGCTAGAGTAACACGAACCCTACAAGCAGGGTGAGTTCAGGTGATATTAATGGGTCCGGAAGGGTAAGTAGCTGCTGCATCTCTAAGTTCATCCACCACAGTTTTATTTTCAATCAGGTATTAGTCATTTCAGGGTAAATTGGAAGGTCTCAAGGGGTTACAAACTCAACGCGAAGAAACTGAAAGTTTATGTCTCCCTACGCGACTTTACTGCTTCACTGGAAAAGATCAATCTTTATCTCTGAAAAGGATATTTCATTTTGGTCGAAAAGATTATGGAGTCAATCGTAAAAAATCTGGAGTGATGACTTCAACCGAGGAGCATCATATCTCTTTCTGAGATGTTTCTGTGTTAAAGACCCAGCTTAAATGTTTCTGCCAATAAATGGTCAGTTTACGAGTTGAAAATTGAAGTCATCACTTTTTTTCATATAATTTGGTATTGAGCCTTTTTTAATGCCTTATTCGAGATGAATTAGAGAAGAAGGTTATAGACATGGGAGTGACTATTATATCTTTATTTTCAATCTCACTTGGGTGGGGCGGTAGATAATTATACTTAAGCGTGCATTGTGCAGTTACAGATATCATATATATTTCTGTATAACGGTATTTGAAGATAAAAGTTTGGGCTAGCCGTTCTTCTTTTTTCTGTGATAACTCTGCAAGAAAGTCTGCCTCAAGTGATTGAAGAAATATATTGGCGAGAAGGAAGTATAATTGTTGTTTAGATGGAGAGTTGAACGATTAAAATATGTTTAACATACTTAATATGTCTGTCCCAAGGCCGACACGTATTATCCAGCCACGTAGCTGTATATATGAGTGTTACTGGTAGTGCATCCTTTTTTATAATTACTATTAGATTTGGAATCATCACATTCAATTTCGGGACCATTGGCAGCTCCTTTTGTGTGATGATATTTGTCCATTATTGAAGGGCTTTGGGACACATGTAAAGATTTATAAATTATACGTTTTGAATGGATGTCTCATGAGCAATCATACAGCATCTCATTGTACTGTATTCAGATATATAATGAAGTAAGATCATATTATAGATGCTCATAAGCAGTGGTTTCCTAATTAACTTACTAGCGTGAAATTAGAAAGGCCTTGTTAACAAAATTAATTTGTAAAGCTCCCGGCAATTGTTTGATGCATTGTTTGTATCCATTATTTCTTGCTTAAAGTCATACCGTGTTTCAAAAATTGCAGCAATCCTACGTCTTTCAACACAGTACATAGTTTATGCACTTTTTTGAAACATTGTACTTAAATTATGCTAGTAGTTCATATATTGTAAAATTACCTACTATATGTACAATAAAACAAGACATTTTTGTTATTGTTAAAAAATAAATACTTCCTTATATAAAGTAAAATCGAGGTCATCTTATGGATTCAAACATGGAATGTACGTTTCTATACATCGGTTGAAAAAATATCAAGATATTGATTAGGATACTTTAACGTAAGTTTTAAGTATATTCTAAGTGTCGTCTTACTTAATTTTATTCCTTTTTTATCATGTTTTTATTTTTTAGCAAACATGCAGGTCAAAAACTTCAGTTTATATTTACGTTACTATTTGACAATGTATTGCAGTACATTTACATTATTATCAAAAATATCATTTAAAGCGATGTTTAACGCACCTGATGTGCGTTCTTAATGTTTTTTTCTTCATGGAAACTTTCCAATTTTCTTCTTTAAATATGAATAAGATATAGCTCCATCGCAGTTTATTGATAATGAAATAATAATCATAAATTCATCACGTTTAGACAATTTTATGAAAACCAGAACTGTTCATCGGTCTTTCAAGTATGCAAGTCAAAATGTGACCATTATAACAGAAACACGTATTTGTAACTATCATTCAAATAATAAATTTCATTTAAGCTACGTCATAAGAGAATTGAGGAATATAAAAAAATTATTGTATTATAGATTGGTTTTGCTGCAACCTGTAAAATATTGTTTCCAGAAAGTTTTTTGTATTTGATAAATGCCCTAAAAATACACATTTGTGAAATCAAAACGACATTCGTTGGTAAACTAAACATTTTTACGTTGTTTTTGAATTATATGCAAATGAAAAATATGGGGTAATGTCAGGAAGACTGAACTCCAAACACGAGAAAAACAGTAATTTATATGCCCAGTGTAGGATATTCATTTTAGAAACCGAAAGTGCATAGTACATTAAGACAAGACAAATAAGTTGTATCCTAGGTGTAGTGGCATATCGAATTCTCTGCGAAACATAAGCCGCGTAGGCAGGGGAAGCAGGAATATTGCCACATATTAGAATTATTCAATGACAATACATGGTCGAAATAGCGAAAAGTAAAATCAAACGATTTTTTTTCTTTATTTCGCAGGAGTCCCTGAATGAATTCTGCTTCATACTAGTACAAAAACAAATCGGCTAGTAGGGGCGCACAATTTGTGCCCATTAGAATACCAACGGCCTAATGAAAAACTCGATCACCAAATCTACAACACTGTTGTCAATCAGAAAGTCCAACATTTTGAAAATATCACCTTCACTGAATTTATTAGCACAAACGATGTCTTCTCTAAGAAAGTAAGACATCTTTTTACCTAAAACCAAAAATTCATATCGTGGATTTCCATTTTGTTTCACAAAACACTGATGTATCAATTTCATAGACGTTCTTGAAGTTGTGAATGTGGAATCGTGGTATAAAGGTAGATTAAAACGTTTGAATACCTGTACAGAATTTTAAAAGAAATCTAGGGGTCTCCATAAGGCTTTCAGCAAGGATGGATTACACTCAAATAACAATTTGTGTTTGAATGAAAATACTGCTCTTACCTGAATATTATCAAAAATGTACATGCAACAAAACATTTAATACAAATACAAACCTTTGACTACAATTCCTAACTTAGGATAGGCACACGAGACCCGAAAACCATAAAAGTCAAGCAGAAAGTCACCCAACCCGACTGAAGAATATCGTATTAACAGTAAATATACTGATCATAGAAACAGAAAAAAGAAGATAAATCTGTTATGAAGGCTCGCAGATAATGAATGTAAGCTCAGGGTGAAACACCTGATGATAAAACATCAAGTCTTTCAACACGAAATGTCACTAAACACAGTATGTCTGACGATTGTGTTGTCAATAAATGTGTAGAAAGACAAAATGAACGCAATGCCAAATGAATTAATATTTGTGTAATGATGCGATCAGTTTATTAATATTTTACCAACAAAGACAAATTTAAATGTCTTCATTACAACGTCGAATTTGTACCCCTTGTGGATATATGCTAATACATATTGTTATATATTATAAGTATAATATACATACCGATGCTTGTTGTAAATTCTTTTTGATTTCAGTGTATAGTAATTTGACCTTAAATTAATATATGCTATTTCTGACAGATTATATGTAATATAAGTATCGGACAATTGTAAAATACTCGAAGCATATTCATATAAATTTAATATGATAAAACTTCGTCTAAAAATTAAAATTAAATACCTGATACAATTACCTCACATGTTCTGATATAATATCATCGAATGCGTAATAGTTTTATTTTTGATCTGATAACCTAAAGACGGCAACCTACAAACCTTTCCACTGGTGGATGTATTCAGCCCGTTACTTTTTGATAGCAATTACACCGAAAGAAAAATGAAGGCGTCACGTTTGACACTTAATTACACAATCACTTTTTTCGGATTATAATACTGTTTTACAATTCACTTTTTTCTGAAACGTATGACTTATTCGGGGTAACATGTTTTTTTCTGTTTGGCATTTGCAGTTTGTATTTGCATTTGATAATTTTGCTGTTTTGCTTTCCATGAAAATAAAACAGATATTATTGAAATAACAATTAGTTAATAAGAAATAAAAAAATGCTATATTGTCCGGAGGTTATTTACTGAAAATGTTTCTATCTGCCATTGGTTTTACGTTTTGCATGAGTCAAACGAACATGCTGATTAAGTTATGACCACACTCTATATGAAATCTTAAGTTTTCTGGTAACGCCATATGCCATTGTAAGCTTATTTTCAATAATACGAGATATTTGTTTTTATCATTCATGCTCAATGAAGTGTAGAAATCTATTTCCTTTTGTACGTTAGCGTATTTTTTGTGATATGAAAGGTTTATAAAGTCTTTTTGTGACATTGACAGTTCTTGGGAATACCTGGGAAAAATCATATATATATACATGTTTATATGGGGTTCTCTCTGTTTTAAATTTTGATATACATGATTATTTTAACAACAGGTTCGTTGAGTAAGCATGTAGTTTTGCATATTATAATATATAAAATGAAGAATTTTTAAATATTTATGTTTGCTGTAATCGGGAGGGAAAATGTCTGTAATTTTAAGTAACTGCTATATCACTTTGTATTTTTTTACTTTTATTGTAGCTGAGAGAAATGTTTTCCAGGAAATCAAAGTATAGTAAGTGTTATGATAAGAAAGAAGTGTACAACGACGACACAGACACTACACTCCAAATTCCGGGAAAAAGAGTATTTAACAATTTAGAGGTCTCTACAAGACCTCCAAAAAAGGTGGAATACTACTCTCTGTGAAAAGTTCTTAATCGCCCAAATAAATAAAACGTGATTACGTAAAATTATACTACTCTTACCTGTATTTTATAAAAAAAAATGTTCCTATAAATAAACAAATTAACACAAAGGCAAGCGTATGCCTACAATGGCAAGTCGGTTTTGAAAATCGTTAAGTCGGAAGACAGACAAGACCATAGCCAACAAAATGAAACAAAAGACAAACATTTAACACAAAACACTACACTGAAAACTAAAACTGGAGTAACACGATCCCAACAAAAAACCAGTATGAGTTCAGGTGCTCAGGAAGGGTAAGCAGCTGTCGTGTTACTCAGTAGTCAAAGCCGATGTATAGTCACAATCGATGTTAGTCAAAACTGATATAGGAACGGATTTGACAGTCAGAAAATAGATATTGTCATCTGTGAAATGGTTATTTCGTACAGGTCAACCAAATCATGATGTCAACTGAAAAACTTCCGGAGTGATGACTCTTATCTTTCCCTGAGAAAACCTCGGCTCAGTAGCTTTCTAGTCAGCTGCAACCCTCTATCAATAAAATCCTGATAGAAAGCACAAGCCTTGCAGTAGCGTATCAAAAGATTATACATGTATATCACCATTTGTAATTTTTGGCAAATAACTATTTCAAAATTATAAAAAAAAAGAATTGGTGCGGTTTCAAATTACAAAAAATGCATTTTCACCTCATAAGGTACATTTTGTATAAT
>JAULBM010343744.1:0-12455 GCA_032357055.1 Geukensia granosissima
TACTGTCAATTTCTAGGTGTAAGTCTAGGTAAGAAGCAGACCTTTCTGTTTCTGTAGTATCTTTGATTTCAAGTTCATTGGGATAGATGAGGTCAACATAGTCACCAAATTTAGAGTTATTCAGTGAAAGGACATCATCTATAAGAGATTAATGAAGTGGATTTGTCAGTAAAATAAGGTTGTTTTTTGTTTGTTTGAATGGTTTTATGGTGGAGTATATTGCTAATGTTAATGTCATCACAAATCAGTCATGTATTGGGGTTTTTTCTTTCCTGTTTCGTATTATTGAATTAGAAAATAGTAATTTCTTTCTTGGTTTATATTTTTTTCTATCTCGTCTACGCCAATACCCTTTATATAGGTAATATCATGACGTAATAAGGATGTGAATCAATGTAAATCCGACATAGATTTGATATCTATATCAGTTTCTTGTATCGACTTGAATTTGTGTACACCAGTACATTGCCTGTATGATTTCCTTGGACATCGGACTTGCTTACAGCAAAGTACTAGGGTCATTTTATAAAGAGTATCAGTATATGTAATGTGATTATATTAACTTTGTCATTTTTTCTTAGATCATGCAACTTCCGAATATTGCAATATTGCTCAACAAAGACCGACAACAAGTTCATCCTCGTATTACGAAAATGAGATGTCTAATGGCAATTCATGTAATGGTGTAGACGGACTACAAAGCCAGGACTGGGGAACGTGTGTTCATACTGAAAACGAAGATAAACCTTGGTGGCAGATTGATTTTGGAACAATATATAGCATAGAGTTTGTTAACATTTCTGTCAGAGCAGACCACCCGGTTAATGAACATTACAGTAAGTCGGTATTTTATAATTGTTTCTATATTTCTTGTATGAACTTAAATGTGCGTAATATGAAAATGAAAAGATATAAGTCATTTTTGTCGACGATTTTAAAATAGGGAAGTGTTCAGTACAAACAATTCAGTAGTTTAACCCACAAAATATTGCTTTTACCAGTCCCTCAATTCGGAAGAAGTGACTGTTGGTTTCGTATCTTATTGCTTTCATTACATAGTTATTATTAAAGTGCTATAGGGTGGCTGTGCATTGTTACTGTAAGAATTCATTTTTGGGAAGACAGTGTTAGCATTGATAAATTTACCTATTCCTAATTTTTGCTTTTATGGTTATAGTTAAGATTAGAATTTAGGTTTCAATATTTCGATTAATTATTATTATTCGTGTTACTCTTTTAAAAATTTTAAACTCTGTGCACATTTGGTAAACTGGAAACCTGAATGGCATTTGATATGTTTTAATTTGGATAGTTTAATGTTTGAACAAATACATATTCTATATAACTTCGACATATACAACACCATTGCAAAAAGAAGAGAAACTGTAGACAAAATAAAGCACACAAAACCTAAACATTTGGAATCTCAAAACGTGTGCGAGCTTGGGTATCCAGGCAGATAAACAGCTTCTGCTTGTTAGTTGCACACGTCGTACACTTATATACATTTTGAATCACTTGTTCTAAAGAATACAAAATAAGCTGTCCTTGTATATATATATATGTTAGTTTGCATATGGCACCAAAAAGATCAACATTATTCATATATATAATGCAGGCCTTAATCATATTGTCCTCTTTTTTGCTTAAACTCGCATATAAAATACATGGACATCTTTTATTCTTTTTGTCTGTTATTTTTATCTTATTTTTCTGTTCATAGAAAAAATAAGTAATATTGTATTGGAAATCAGTGAGACTATTGATGCAAACGGCAATTTAACATCTCCTACAACGTGTGGGACGTATACAGGTCCACCAGCTTTATCAGATATTTACAAACCTGTAACGATTTCGTGTCAAGCTGTAGTGTCTGGGCGCTATCTCAGGATAACCAGACAGATAAGTGGATTTCTTCAGTTTTGTGAGGTAGAAATATTTGGTAAGTTATTACCTTTCTGGTCCTTTTACAGCTTCTGTTATGGTATGGACTCTGGTTCATTTTTGAAGGACGTAATTGGACCTTTAGAAGTTTAAATTCTATTGTAATTTGGTGGGTGACTGTCTCATGGACAATCATGCCACATCTCCTACCTTTTTTAATTACCAATATAGCCTGTAGGAACGCCATATCTATTTTTTATATCACCAAGCCAAGGCCATGTGATCTTTTCTCACCGCTAGCTGTCAGTCCGTCAGATAACATTTCACATTTTATTCTCCTCCTCTGGAACCGCTTGACCAATTTAAATGCTCAATGAGCAACTATAGAATGTCTTTTCTAAATACACGGCCGCCATGGGCGAGTCTTATTTCTGATTGGTAATTCATAAAAAAAAGTCTTCTCCACGGAAACCGCTTAGCCAAATACATACATTTCACAGAAGGCATTTATGGGAGGTCCTTTGTAAAGTTTGCTCATTTCGGTCCACACTAGGGGATCAAAACATGCTCAGCCTTTCGAGTCTCTGATAGATAATTTTGTGTTGCTTTATATTGATATTTAAACATTTTCCTTTATAACAAATTATTCTATAGACTTGACACTTGAAATTTAAAAAATATTTTAAGTCGTCAGCTTTTTTCATATGATAGTGATATATCTGCATAAACTGGTCTCGTAGGGAAAGTGAAAGGTTGAAAATTTAATCGAGGTCGAATACTTGACAAGTTGCTTTCGTTTTATAAAGTACTGCTAACTTGCCATCACTGCGTATTAGTGAAATTAGGTTTTTTACCAACGAGGAAAATAGAGGGTTAGTGTATCGTTACAAGTATGCATTTATGCTTCTTCTTTAGACATAAATAAAACAACTTATATTATTACTCGACAACAACCCATATAATAAGGTTAACATGCCTTCCATGGGACCTATATTATTAACTCATATTGTTTGTCCGAACAGCATATTTTTATCATGAGAGATTTTTCTTTTGTTTTAGCAACACTGACTATTTGTCCAGACCCACCACAATCTTGGACGTGTCGCGATCTGTGTTACGACAAGGCAACAAATACAAATACCTGTCCAGTAATTACAACAGGTGCATCGACAGGAAGCTGCTTATGTCCTTGCGAAAAACTAGGCACAGCAGTCTTAGAAAATATAACTGATGCAGAGACGTTAGCAAGACTGGCAGAGATAATTGAAAATATTAGAATTGATTTAAAGAAGACAACTTTGGCTAAAAATAAATTAATCAGTGCTAAGGACGATAGACCTACTGCAAAAGCAGTAGGGTCAATAGGAATTATTATTTTGGCATCTGTTGTAATTCTTATTGTTGTTATGGACCTTGACGTGTTCATAAGAGGTTTTCATACTCTTAAAAAAATGTTGTTAAAATGGAAGAAGAGATTTCGTAAAAAAAGTTTAGATCCAGACCCGGTAACGAATTAGTACTGAATTAATTTAAAATGGAAACAATTAACTGAAAATTGTGTTGCTTGTGATAAAATCATAAACAAAGTGTTTGCTATTTAATGGCATTTGGAGAGGTAAAATGAATGAAGCTTTTTTGAGAGGCGGATCCAGGGGCCCAAGGTGGTCGGGCATCCTTTTGGAAAATGAAAAAAAAATATTTTAGCACTTGTCTTGCATGCAGGTGAGTATGAGTTGACAAGTCACACTTTCAAAAAGTCAGATCCACTTATGTATGAGTATATGGTGGGGAGCGCCTTCCCTTTTCCAAACAGTCTGGATACGCCTCTGCTTATGCTGGTTTACAATTGTTACAGTTAGAAAATGTTTTGAGCCGAAAAAGCTGAAAAGTGTCCTGAACATTATGCAGTACCATCCATTTCGTATATCAGCTCTTCAATGTGTCAGGTAGTTTTGAGTTTTAACCCCGGCTTACGCTCCGTCAAGCTTCTGCCTAAGACGAGGTAGCTGGCTGTGAATGTATGTTTTCAAGCAGGAGCTTTATCTTATCTTATTAAGTAATCTAACTATTTTTTAAAACATATACAGTAAATTGTTAGTCATTAAAACGTAACTGTTATATTGAGTTCATATTTTTAAAAAATACTAAAAAAAACTACACATATATTATGTCTCTACTCGAAGCTGTGATGAAATAAAAAAATATTACCTCGAACTTTTGCATTCACATGAAAACCTTACAAGGACTCTAATAACATTAGGTCAAAAATCCATGTGAATGCATCAAACTGTACCTTTTCTTAGCAATATTACTATTTTACAATTATCTTTAGAATTGTTATCATTTGTGTATTTCTTACCACTTATTGGCATCTTTCGAACCTAAAAACATTCATATTTTGGTGCAATTCGGAAATGCTGTGGTTTGAAAAATTGAGATGAACCAGAATTCATTGTTAGGAAAAAGTGGGAATCTTTGAGGGACCTTGTGATGAAAATCGCCTCTTTCGGGGAGAAAACTCACTTATTTCCTTAATACTAGACCTACACGCTTAGCCTCAGATCTTAACAAGGTAGCTAACTTCATTTTATCTAGATACGTAAGACTCCGAGTTGACCAGTCTATGCTCTTGTATATAAACGCTGATTGCTTAGAAGTAAAAATATACCAAATTAAATGCATTTGGTTGATGCGACCGAGGATCTAACGACATCCTTCACTCGAAACTTTTACCAGCAAATCTAACATTTCAGCAGAGTCTTGTATATAAAACTGTAAACAAGATGAAAATAAGATTTCATGTACAAAATTCAAACCAGAAGAATCATTCGAATTTATTTTTTTCCTAAAAACGAGTCCGAAATGAAATTGATATTTTCGTTTTACCTTATCATGTAAGGGTGCTGATAAATTATGACTGTTTGGAGTGCTGAAATCTTTCGTTGCGACTGTTTGTCGCAGAATGTTTTAGGTTAAGGTTAACAATATAATTTTGAAAAGTATTTCGAGACAGTTCTATTTCATTTTATTCATTTTGTGTTTTTCTACTTCGTCCAGTAAATGCGCTTATGTTATCAAGCTTGTAACATATGTTTGAGTTAGACCTCATTTTAAACAATATTTCAGTCATATACCGGCGTTCAGTTTTTTTTTATGGAGGAAGCCAGGGCGCCCGGAGACGACCTCCGAACTGGGCAGGTAACAACTAGTAATATGAGTCAAGTTTTACTCCAGTTGTATAAGGTTTTAAGCGTTTCACTCAAGTGGAACCAGTTCTAAGATTATAATGTTCTTACATGTATATAATTAATGAAGTGGAACCAGTCTTGAGATATTGTTACTTAAGAATAATTAAGTAGTATAGGTAAGTAAAGCCCCATATTTTTGTCCAAATGTTAGATTTCGTGATACAACAATAAGTTGTTGTAAAAATGTTTAGTTCTCTATTTATAATTCATAACTGATTTTTATATAATAAACAAAACGACAAGGCATACTTGACTTTTTAACAAGATTGTAACATTTTCTGTAAAAAATTCTAAATTTTTGAAGGGGTTTTGTTCAAAATAATATAGAACGCATAAAAACATCACAAAGATGATAGATCTTTATAATTGTGTAAAGTTTGGTCTATGCGATCTATATTAAAATCGACAAATTGTATCAAATTAAGTAATTTATAGTATTTTCATAATTTTTATGTATAATGTGACTCTTGTAGAACCAAATAAACGAAAAAACTATTGGATTTTCTTTTTATATACATTATTTCATACAAACGACATGAATAATAGATATTATGAAAATAAGAAGATATAAGGATAAATGCCAGAGAGCTTCTCGAACCACGGGAAAAACAGTGTTATTTACAAATCAAAAGTTCTCGATCACAAGGACTTCCACCTAAATTGCACCAAATAAAAAAATCATGCCATGCTTAAAATAATACTGCCCTAACCAAAATATCATCAAACTACACGTAACAAAACATTAAACACGATGACAACCCTTGACCACAATTCCTGACTTGGGACAGGCACATGAGACCTGTGGTGGGGCGAAACTAATTTAGTGGGTACCCAACACTCCCCCAACGCGTGGTCATAGGAAAACGAAAACAAAAACAGCAACCGACGAACCATAAAGATCAAACAGAAAGTTCTCCAATCCGACTAAGAACTACCTTAATTACACTTAATATACGCAACACAATACATGCAAAAAGAAGATACATCTGTAATGAATGCTCACAGTTACTGAAAGCAAGTTCAGGGTGAGATCCCTGATGATAAAACATCAAGCCTCTAAACATAAGATTTCATCAAATACAGTATATATGACCATTTGATAGAGTTTTGTCAAAAAACGTGAAGAAAGGCAAGATGCATTGTCAAATGTATTGATATTTGTGTAATGATGCTACCAGTTTATGAATATTTGTATCAACAAAAACAAGTTTTAATGTATTGACTACAACGTTGAAATTGTACCTCTTCTGGATAAGTTCGTTTAACGGAATGGTGAGATTCATGGGATCATTTTTAAATTTGCAAGCTTTATATGTAAATTTTACATAGGATGTTATATCCTTTATCGTGTCAAAACTAGCCACTTTTAATTTTGTATGCAAAATTCTATGGCCAAAAATGTGCTTGTACGACCCTTGTCCTTCATTCATGTGGACCCAGTCCTGAGAGATTACCCTATATGTATCAAGATGTTGGCCAACAGATCGAGAGGAAAGACAAATATAGTGACCCAAACACTACACATAACACTGAAGCTTGAATAACACGAACCCTTTAAAAGCAAGAGCGAAGCTCAGGAAGTTATGCTTCTTATTTTCCATTAATTACATCCGCCTGTTACTCTCTGGGGTAAAAACGCGACGGTTTGTCATGAATTATAATAAATGCATGTAATTGCATATTGGTTGATATCTGTTGGTCCCAAGCGCAGATAAAGGTGGAGGGAGGTCATAGTTCATTACAAAAATGGCACAATTATATACTTTTTTTGGCACAAAATGATACTGGCCGGGTGTTTTGAAATTTAGAGGCGCAAATGTAATATTGGTGCAAATGAGTTGTGGCACAAAAGAACGCATTTTGGCGCAAACGGATATCTCCATGATATCTATAGTCTAACTCTGTATATGTAAATTTTAAAACCGTAAGACATACCAGTAAACCCAAGTAAACATGAACTATTTTAGACAGAGGATAGACATTACAGTGCATGAACACTATAAAATGAAATACAATTAACAAAAACAACACGGATAACAAATGAAAGAGCAACCTAAATTCCTTTTAAACTTAAAAAAGAGTTCGTGTGTTCTGGAGCGGTAAGTATCTCCTGCTCCACTATTGGTAATCTAACTTTATAATAATATTAATAATAAAAGAATTTTTTGAACTAAAAAAGCATTCAAATATTAATATGAAAATGGTTTAGCAGACGTTCGTATAAAAATAAAAATTCACTAGCGTTGAATTTTCGTGAATTTTGAAATGCAATATGCGCATTTCAAGGATGTATTTTAACTATCGTACATCGCATTATTTTACCAGGATACTTCAAGATCTGTACAAACAATATGTCTTCGTAAATCAAGTTAAACGACGTCATGAATATGAATACATGATACATATATCATGTATATAAACTTTTGCTTTGTAGGTCTTGTTTTGTGATTATTTCTCTCGATATTTACAATATGTTACATTTTCACAAGTCATTAACAAGCCAGAGGCTCCTAGGGGCATGTATCACTCACCTAAGAGGGACACTACCATAGTCCTCATAAGCAATGTTGTTTTGAACACAGATATACAAAAACAAAAATTTGTAGATGACCATCCAATGACAATCTTCACTAAGATTAGCTCAGTTTGGCTCAGCAGTTCTAAACAAGATTTTTTAAGTAAATTTCCCTTTAGGTCGCATGACAACCGCGACCATCTTTTTGGTCGGCGGGGATGCAGGGAAAATTTTTGAAAAGTTACCATTTAAGTACATTCGTTCCAATTGGCACAACAGTTACTTAAAGTGAATTCCCCATATGGTCCTATGTTAAACCAAGTTCTAGTTTGGCGGTCATCTTGATTGGTCAGCGGGGATGCTTTTTATAATTTTGCTGGAGCTATCAAAGAAACACTCCACCCAAGTTTAGTTTTAATATGCTCAACAGTTTCAGACAAGAATGTGTCGCATGTTAACTAAAGTTCGGATGTGGTTGCCATCTATAGGTTGATAGGTTGGGGTGCCATATAAAATCTTGATATTGGACCAGCCAAGGACCGTTCACCAAAGATTGGTTCAAACTATGTTATCAGTTCAAGTGAATTTCCATATTAAACTAAGCGCGGCTGTGGCGGTCATCTTAGTTGGTCGAGGGGTTTTGGATAATATTTTGATATGGAATCGTCTAAAAATTAACCATTCTACCAAAGTTTCTCACAAAAAATTTTCATGTAAATTTCTCATGAGTTTCCATGTATAAGTAGGTCTACTGTGGTGGTCAAATTGGTCAGATTTTTTTAATGCCACTCTACCTTTTCTATTCTCGGTAACAACAGGCATATGAGGCGTCCCGCCGATCAAGTACTGAAATATTATTTTGAAAGGGGAACCAATGAAAGAGATCTCAGCAAAGTTTGATTTGAATGGGACCGATGATTTCAGAGAAAAAGATTCAAAAGTAAATTGTTTACAAAAGTGATGGCAACAGCTTACCCTGACCCTTTGGGTTATATTCGAGTCAAAATGCAATATTCCATAGGATTTGTAATTATAAAAAAATATTGGCAATACTTCCATGGTTAAACAATGATTCTTGAGTATTGCTTCTATTAAATATCAAAGTTGCATTTTAAAAATTTTTGTTTGAAACGAGTGGAAACATTCACACTAAGCATCACCATCCACTTATTAAAACATCAATTACAAGAAATTATTTTGGTTTCACAATAGCACCATACTCAGAATAAAAAAGCATGTTATGTAATGGACCAGGTTGATATTTCATTAAAAAATATTAAACTCCAGTGTAGAATACTAATGTGAGCGATTGATTGATTGATTTATTGATTGGGTGGTGCTTAACAATCAGTGGCAAATATTTCATGCATATTCAGGACGAGAGGATATCATACCCTAAGGCAGGGGGGGTTCGAGGGGTTCGGACGAACCCCCCCCCCTGAAAACCAATAAGCACTATTAAACTCGAACTTCAGATTGAAGTCTGGCTATTAAAGTCTGAAAAACAGGACTTTTAGCTATGCAAATACAGTTCCAGGATAGTTAGATTGCAGGATTTTGCACCAAATATCCGAGACCCCAGCCGTGAAGATCGCTCCACAAGTCGACGTATCCCCCCTTGAAAATTTCTGGCTACAGGCATGGATATTAATGATGAGTTGTGATTAATGAACCCTGCTTTGTACTAGAACGACACGCTGAGTCTGATTTTTAACGTGCAAGCTCACGAAAGCAACAGTCTGCAGGAGGACATGCCACTTTACTCAGACATATAATTCTGACTCGGTCTTTGCTCTTTCTCCTAAATGCAGCGTGCTTAGCGGAAAAGCAGCAAATACCAATTTTAATGTCTTTGGTTTTACCCGGGCAAGGATCAAACTCACGAACTTCCGCAATCGAGGCGAGCACACTAACCATTACACCACCAAGGCGGTTCCAATGTGAGAGATAAAAAGTGCACAGTACAAAGAGACAAAACTGTAGTGGGATCAGGTGCTCAAGAAGGGTAAGCATTCCCTGTCCTGTGTGCAGCACATATGTGCAAAATCAGTGTCAATTTGTGTCAATTCTGGGAGGAATCGCACGAACTCCTATATAAACAAGGAGATGTACCATGTGTCCGGAAGGGTAAAGACCTGCTCACTAAAGCCTTAGTGTAATCCTATAAGGGCTCATTTATACTTCCAAAGGGATCGTCATGTGACAGTCTCGAGATGTTGCGTGAAAATTTCTCGGTGTTTACACTTGTCATAGTTTAGTTATACTTTAAAGCTTGGCCAAAATTGCGCGACATCATGCGATAGTCCCGAGTTGTCACGCGACAAAGTATAAATGAGCCCTAAAGGTGCGTTCACACGATCAAACTCTTTTCTTAAAACTTACTCATGTTCCTTCAGACTTTTACTGTGCACCTGTTTTCAACTGGAGTTTGGCAGTGTAAACACTTCATCCAAGATGACAACACCATCAAATATTGGATGACAGTTGGAAAAGTTGTCCAACATGTTTGATGAGGTGTTTACATGATCAAACTTGAGTTTGAAACAGGTGCAAACAGTTTTCCCTCTTGGTCAATTTGGAGCAATAAATCTAGGTATGAAGCAGATTTTTTTAGTCTGTTGTCTCCTTAATTTCAAGCTTGCTGGGATATATTTGGTCAAGATCTTAACAAAAACTCATCATTTGTTTATATTTTATTAGCTACATATTGTAAATATCATACTACATTTAAAACCTAAAAAATGCAAATCAAATAACAATATTATTCTTAGGTAATTGCACAAATGAGATCTGTCCCTAAAGGAAACAAATGCACCAAATTTTGTTAAGTACACCACTCCTGACATAAATTTATTTACCTAAACCTTCATTTAAATAATATTTAAGAATATGAATTTTGAGTATTTTGTTCATTTATTAGATAAATAGTTTTAACATAAGGAATGTTTAGACAGATAACAATCTTACCAGAGAATTCACCTGAACATTCTCTATAGCACTATAAATAACTAGATAGCGTATAGTAACAGAAATTTGGAGTTTAAATAATATCTGGTCAAGAGCACTTTCATTTGTGGATTTATAACGGATTTCTGCATTAATGTACATAGAATTAATACTGGTACAATGACTAACAGAACTTTGAATGTCACACATTTAAAAAACTTCAATAAAAAGCGAAAGATAATTTGTTTTGCAAAATCATTATTTTAAGAAAATGAAGATAATCATGATTTCCCACTAAAATTTCCGCAACAAATTGAAAAATTTTTGTATTGACTACATATGGCATATCATGTGATTGTCTGTTTAGTATCCTTTTAGTTACTTTAGACGTGAAGCAAGTTATGCTTGACCTCTCTGTTTCTAATTTTTAAGTCCAAAATGTAAAATATCACAATAATGAATTCAAGCATGGGAAGTTAAACTAAAATATAGAAAAAAAAATCCTTTTTGCTAAACAATTATTGATTCATCCAAATATACTAGAATGGATAATTAATTCATTAACTTTTGGATTGACTTGGTCATCCTAATAATGTAACAGGAAGCAATCTGATTATCACATCAATAAGAATTTCCTTTTAATATCTTTGTATCATTATTTGTAGTAAATATTCCCTGAAATAACAATGATATATCATAAAATTCTGTAAGGATTTTAACAATAACAAAATGCCCACAATATTTTTGTGTGATTCAAAATAGTCTAAATCTTTAAGTTAATCACACCGCTGGGGGAATGTTTTCAATGATACTGTAAACAATTAAATCAACAATAAAAACAAGAAGATCTTCCATAGGTTGGGCCAAGCAATATTCTTAGATTTAAAAACTGGCTGTCCATCCAAATCAATGGCATGAACAAAGAATTTATATATCCATGCCAAAATAACCTAATTTCTTTTGAATGTATCATATTTCATAAGAAAGGCATGTTTTTAACAAAAGGTTTTATGTTTTTGCTTATATAAACTTCTACATCCATTTATTAAAATTGTGGATGCAAATCTAGGACTTCAACCTAATTTTGTTTTTGGCATTAAAAATATTAGCTTACATTTTCTTGAGGAAATGAATGCATTTTAGATTCAAAGAAATATTTGTTTAATCCTTGAAATATAATCCAAAAGCACACAAAAAGCTTAAGAATTTAAAAGAAAACTTAAGTTTTGAACAAAAATCTTATTCTTCTTTGTTGTTAAGTTTTTGTCAAAATGTTACCAAAGTTACTATCTTTAAAAATATAAAAAGGGAGAAAAAAAATCATAATATCCATTATGATGTATGACTAGAGAGTACAACTACCAGTATGCCATATTTCAGCCATTAATACACCATAAATAAACCAACAATACAAAAATAGCTGCTGCATCATCAAGCACAAACATGTATGTACAACAATTAAAAACCACAAACTCTTTTTTTGTTTCATGAGCAGTGTCAAAACCGAAAGAAAATTGTTTTGCACACTATCAGCCTTTCTACATTCATTTCATGTTTTAGATACATTTTGGAAATGGTTCATTTTACATCTTTTTTTTCATCACTTTTTTACAACGGTAAAATTATTCAAACCGATTCCCAATAAAAATAAAATCATGTATCCCAAATTTTTACATATATAAATTTAACTACCTACAATATACAAACTGTACACCTAATTATAATGTTGTTGTTTTCTGTAAAAAACTCATAAGTCTTAAATATTGATACTTATAATCTGTTGTCTATAGACCCTTTTACTGTAACTGCGTTCCTGTTACTTTGGGTGGAAAATAACATATTTTCCCGGAAAAATGACGTCG
>JAULBM010343765.1:0-22467 GCA_032357055.1 Geukensia granosissima
TAGTCAAAGCCGGGGTTTAGTCACAATCGATGTTGGTCACAATAGGTATAGAAACGGAATGAATTGACTTTTCAAATGAGATTTCTATTTTTCTGTTGTGTCTTTAATACTTTAAGAAATATGCGTTAAGGCCATGGGTTCTGTTGTCACTGAGTTGAAGAAACACACACAAAAATATTTCAGAAAATCAAAATGGTTGAACAAGTCTGATTAGCTTTATATTGTTTTATTCATACATAAAATAATCGCCGATTTCAAATTAAGCATGTTTTAATAGTTATACAGTTTGTCAAAATAGATTAATTGTAAAAACAGATTTCAACTTTTATGAATTGGTGTTAGACTGTTTGACATACATTTTGTATCTATCCAAAAGACTGTGTTTTTATACTATGCCTGTTTTTCGTGCCGGCTGGCTGGTGGTTTAAACAAATTCCTGAAGCAAAACAAATAAAAACACACACGGCCTTAACTTTATTTTGAACTGTTAATCTATTTAGTATATTCCAGATTGACAACATAGTTTAAGAATAAATTTGGGTCATCATTTAGCTGCGTTAGGGTAGTAGTAAAATAACAGTCCGTCAGAAGACATATCTCTATATCAGGACAAATTATTCCGAATATTACCGACGTGTTTTTGTTTTGCATCTAAAGGTTTCATGTGCTATATTGGAAATGATTAAGATATACGCTTAACAAAACGTCAAACTTTAAATTCATTCAATCTAGAGAAAATGTTTTGAAGAATTACCGAAATATTATTGTTACCACCATATCCAAAGTGCAAATCTTAATAACGGTTGATTTTTGTACCCCGCGAATATGATTTTTGTATTCTGGTTTATTTTATTAGTAAACAGACTACCTTTTTTATATTCTCGATCAAATATAGTATAGTAAGAAGGATATACATTTTGTTTGCACACCCATATTATTAATTACATTTAAGACAATTGTCCGCAGTATTTATATTAAGTACAATTTTAAACATGCTTGTTGAAGTTCTTTTCCCAGAAGAAAGGCAAGGAGAAAAGTCAGTTTTAATGGCAATACGCGATACTGTACTTATTGTTTGTTAATAATTTTCATAATGGCGTATCAATTATCATGTAAGTGTTACACGCTACTCCTGATTTTTATTCCGATTTGTTCATTGCTTCTTCTGAGTTTTGACACAGCGACGTCTGATTTCATAAAAAGCGACGCCTGATTGTTGTATTTCAAAGTTAACTATAAAAGTTTGACTGAACAGAAATGATGCAAGTGGGCTTAAAATAACATGGTTTGGACAGAAAAACAAATTGACAAATAAACCACAATTATCAACGAAGTTTAGTATACCTGGATTTTCTACATGTATGTTACTAGTTAAATATGCTAACTTGAATATTTTTGTTATTGCATTTGCGTTTTAGTTAAGCAAAATAAGATCAGATTTATGATTAGAGCATACAACATTTTCTTTGATAAAAATACATGCATTTAATTTACCGGTATGGAAATCTGTCTCTGAAAATGGACATTTCAGTACTACAAACACTTTTTACTTGTTTCTGTCTTTAAATGTCAACTGGTTTTACTCTTTTACACGGCGAAAGTTCCAAAGCTGCATCAAGGTTTAAAATAGATATAGTTAAACAGGAAGAGTTTTGGAAAATGTATTTTCCAGCTAGTTTCACATCTTCTGGAATAACTGTAAACCTTAGATGGCGATATCTTCGTTTATTAGCTGCCACTTTCACTTTTATTTCGTATTGCTTATTGGGGTTTTAATGAACATTATGATGAGTTGAATCGTGAAGTTCTGACGTGTAAGATTCAAAGAGACTGCATTTGAAGTCGGTCATTATAGTACATCAGATCTTTAAGTCAAATTTGGCTTCACATTTCGATTTGTTGGGATTTGAGAATTCGTTTTGCTATGTTTGTATTCTAATGCTACTAATGAGAAATTACTCCTTGAAATGTTAATATAGCATAAAAAAGTTGTCTATATTTATTCCACATTGGAAAATTAGTATTTTGAAACCACTGGGTCGATGCCTCTGCTGGTGGACCGCAGGTCCCCGATGATATTTACCAGCCCAGAAATCGACTTGTCTAACATGAAATTTTTCCAACAATGTTTAACATACATTTGCTGCATTTTTCAAAATTCTAAAGGGCTAAAGTAATTCCTATTTTTCGGTTCTAGTCAACTGATGAGAGGTTACTCCTTGAAATGTACATGCAACATACAAAAATTCTCCATATTTATTCCACAATGGTAATTTTGTATTTAAAATAAAGCAAGCTTTAAAACTGGCACCCTAACTGAACACCAACAGAAATATTGAAACAAAAGATTGAACTATTAACATAGATAATTTTTTTTCACTGTTATTATATGGCCATGTCTGTTTTTTATGTGTTTTTGTCCGGCCAAATTTTTGAAAGTTATCAGCCAGAACACAGAACAAAAAAACACAGCCTTTGGGATATATATGCCATACAGCCTAACGCCAATTCATGAAAATCGTAATAAATCTTTTTTTGATGTATATCGATAAAAACATGATAAGTTTAAAATCAGCGATTATTTAATCTATGAATAAAGCAATATAAAATTTCTTACACTTGTTAAACCAATGATTTTCTGAAATATGTTTGTGTTTGGTTTGTCTCTGTAACAATAAAATCTACCAGCACGCGGTCGCAAAACAAAGAAAAACACAACTATGACCTAACCATATCTATTGTGTGGACATTTTTATATGGGTTACATTTTTCACTCATAAACATATCTGTTGTTTTGACATTTTAATATTTGTTACATCAAAAACATGTCACACTTGTAAAAAGGAAACAAAAATCAGCTAGTGCAGTATCAGTAATCACCTATTGCGTAAACAGCAAACACATGTCGCACTGTAATGGTATTTTTGCTGATAAAACATTTCAGAGCGTATGAACAAAAATGCGTCATATTCATATCAAGTTATAACCCTGAAACCTAAACTTTAAGAAATGAATAAATGTAACAATGTATAAGAAGAGAATACAAATAATATCTGCTTACGACTATGCTGGGTTTTAATTGAATTTCTCTGACACATATTAATGAGCTTCATCTATTTAATGATACCCTTTTTATTTTAGTTACATTTGAAGAAATATTGCAATAAAAATGAATATTTTAAAATGCGGTTCAAATTTGTCGTCATATCGGAAGTTTTCTTTGTCTGATTTTTCCCATTATACTGCTGGTTACAAAAATCACATTCGCAGGTTAAATAAATCAACCGTTTTTACGATTCGCACTTTGATATTGTGGTAACTAAGCATTCAACATTCAGTTGTTTGTTTGCTTTTGTTAAGTTAAAGGATATGGTATTATCCAAATGTAGAAATTGAACATACCACACCATTGAAAATTTGGATATGAAATTTTCATTATTTTTAATGTCTGAAAGCCTTAAAACTATAAGTTATAAAATATTAACTCCACTCACCGGATGTTCGGTTTTATGATTTTGCTTAACGTTTATAGATAAATGGAAAAGCGACTATCAGAGTTCTCATGAGTGACATTGTACCAGTATTTGGGACATCTATAGAAGTATTTGCTAAAGTTACTGAAACTGTTACCGGGAATCATGCCAATGATACAGGAACAGTAGAAATTTACGATACACCAGAGCTGCTCACGTTTTCTCCAAGTATGCCTTATGTGTTTAAACCAGGATTAAAGTACAACATAATTGTAAGTAGATTCAAGTTTTCCTTATTTAAAAAGAAGCATTTGCTATGAATTTGCATTTAAACTGCCGAATAAATGTTCTGTGGGTTATTACAACAAGAGAAAAAAAACGTTGAACAATACTTCGCAATTGAACTCGTTTAACAAAACAGTAAGTTTTTTGATCAATTGTAAATAAGTAAAGTTCGTGAGAAAAAAATCAAGATATTTTAGGCCGTATTTCATTTACACCATTTTTAAAACAAGAAAAAAGTGAATTGTGTATGAATTCGCAATACTTTTTTTTTGTCCCGCAATAACGTGGTAACATGCATTAATTCTAATGTTTTCTACAATGTTAACATCCAATGTAGTTGATGTACATCCAATGTAATTGATGTAAAATTACATTTAATGTGTTGGCTTTTTAAAATAAATATGTGAGATAATAGGTGGATTTATGTTATCAAATATATTTATAAGCCTCTTATGCTCTTCTGCTTCATACCAGGTAACAGTTCATGACCACAACAAGCTGTGATGATATATTCGCTGTCGTAGAGTGGGTTGTGAAATAAAATCTGTTAACAATTGTTAACAATCTTCCAATTAATGTAAACTGCTTTATGTAATTGATTTGATTTGAAGATTAATAAATGTCTATTGAATTTTAGTATGTTTTAAAATTCATAAAGGGAGCAATCAGTGCTCTGTTGGGCTCGCTTATAACTTTTACCATGAGACCTTAAATTGGGTGTTCAATATCCATAATGCCAATAGAGGCAATTTAAGATATGTTTCCTTTGTTTATTATGTTGTCATAAACGCTGAGTAGTTTTTTTACCAACCAAATTCAGGGATTTTGTGTGTGTTCTCACACTGTTTATGTTTCTATTTTAATTGTTTAAGGACAACTTTGGGAGTGTGATGTATATATGTAAGATTATGATTATGTTTAGCTAAATGTTGATATATTAAGAATTAGTTCTCTGTGTTTTTTGTAAAGCGAGAAAGACGTTGTTTTGCACGTTTGAATATATCCCTCCTGTTCAACATACTGGATTATGTAGGGTTGTCTGAGGGGATATATGACATGATTTGTAATTCACAAAAAGTCATATGGAAAAATGAGTGGAAGTATTTAGCGGTTTCTAAGTTCTCAGTCGGACACTTTTTTGTCATTTTTGTAGCAATGTAGGATAAAATCTGTAGTTATCTACGTTCAGTTTTAATAATCAAACGTGACGCTTTGATGTAATTAAATGTAGAAAATTTTGACCGAGAAGAGTTCAAATCGGGGTCTGACGGTCTGGTGTGACTACTGTTTACCAGTCTCTGTAAATAGTTATAGTATATAGCTCTCGATACTTTCAGTGCTTAACGGTTTTCGAAAATGCGAAATATCCAGCTTAAGAATATCAACCGATATCTTTCAACTGTCGTAAATTCGAACTCGTTTCTATACGGTTAAGCCAAACAGGGATTGGAGCTTACCTTTAGCTTTGATTGCCGATAATACCACTGGTGACACTAGTGGCTCAAGAGTTGCTTAACATTGCGGACCACTTGACATCACCAAGGGAGATAATGTTATTCAAGCTTTAGTTTTCTGTCTTGTGTTTTTGATGTTTCTTCCGTTTGAATTCGTTGGTCATTGTCTTGTGTTTTCATTACATAACGATTTCTTTATCCTCATTTGGTATTTTAATACTTTTGTGTATCAGTAACTTTTTCAACATCTGTAAACTTATAACTAAATCATCTATTTTTGAATTTTAGCTAAGAATAACTCAGAGAGATAACCGTCCTCTGCAACCTCCACTTGGTTCAGTTAATATAACGGTGACTTATGATGTTCCAAAACTAACGAATGGACCAAAACCAGAAAGTATTGGTCCCCCTGGGATTGGTTTCGTTCCCCCACAACCTACTGTCGATCTAGAAACAAAGACATTATGGACAAAGTTAATACAAATACCGAAGTCAGGAATTATAATTCAAAATGCCATATTCCCCCTTGCTGGACAGAGTGGTTATATTCTGGTAAGAACGATGAGAAAGTGACTTTCTTCTAAATAATTAATATTTTAGTGATATTTTATTTCAAATATCTGCATGTGCAAACATCACAATTGATGAAAATATTGTTAGGTTCTACAGTTTGTCAAGGATTATCCTCTCATTAGATTGATACAAGTGTATGTCAGTTTCCAAAATGATGATAAGATTGAGTCAATTCAAATGCAAATAAAACATGGTTATTTATAAATATTTTATGATTAACAATTTAACTAACATTTTTTCTATGCACACAATATGTAAAAAATATTCTGAGATTGCAAAGATAGCAAAGGGGAAACAATTATTTGCACATTATACAAATGAATCCCTCAATCTTCAAAGCCATGTAAATAAAAAAGACTTTATTCAATAAATTCTTATTAATTTCGAAATTTGCAGTATGAAGTCCAAAGCTATGGTTAACAATTACAATTGGTCGAAATGGAGCCAAAATTGACACTAAAGGTGGCAGAAAGTAATCATTTCAATAAGAGCAAGTTCTTTCTAATTATGAGAGATAAAAAAAAAAAACTCAGCTCAATTATGTGAGTTGGAAAAAATGTAAAAAGGTCGAGATAATCAGAGGTAAAATATAGACCGTTAATGAAAGGACGCATTCGCAACTAGAAAATTATATTTTTGAAAACTGTTTGTTGAATAGAAAAATATATGCATGGAAACTAACCTTAACCTATGATAACATAGATTATCAAGGGAAAACTTAGATTATCTGTTAGCTAAATATGGGTACCTGCACCTAGCCTATATTTCTTCAGGTAATGCGAGATGTAATTAAGAAATTCCTGCATTATGAAGCGAAATCATGGTTCATCTGCCTGTTAAGTATGGGTTGCCTATGAATTTTATGAAAGTAACGATTATTTACTAACGCCAAACCAAATTATAGTTAATCAATCATTCGAAGCTAACTTTATAAAAAATTATTCAATCTATAATTTGCCTTTCCTTTCTAAATCCCACATTTACCTTTTCCTGGCCTTGATTGGCTGAT
The DNA here is from genome assembly GCA_032357055.1 of Geukensia granosissima. Taxonomy (NCBI): domain Eukaryota; kingdom Metazoa; phylum Mollusca; class Bivalvia; order Mytilida; family Mytilidae; genus Geukensia; species Geukensia granosissima. Next base: position 6,795 of record JAULBM010343765.1, read on the forward strand.
CGGAATTTATTGAGCAGGCGTGGCTAAATTAAATCTAAAGTAATAAAAGTGTTCTTTAAAGTCGTAAATGCATAACACTGTTATATTAGTTCCACCATCCGTAACATGTAATGTTTGAAAAAAGTATATATCCTTCCACTTGTTTTATTAATCGAATCAACCAATTTTATGAAGCAAAATTCAAAGAATTTTAACGAAGTCATTAGGTTTAAAAATTTAAAATGATTAAACTTGTTTAAGTATCTATAGAATTATATATTCACAACTTTATGCTGACCCTTAATGAGCACCTGAAAAAAACTCCTGTTTTGTAAAAGAATATGTGGATTCCAAGTCTTTGTTTTTTGTCGTCATTTTCTCTCATTGTTGTTTTGTCATTTTGGGCAATGCACCCTTATCCTTCACATCGGTATTCTACACTGGGCATAAAAGTTTAACGTGCTAGCTCACAAAAGTAACAGTCCACAGGAAGACATGCCACTTTAACCAGACACATTATCCTGACATTGGACCGACCAGTCTTTGCTCTTACTCCTAAATGCTGCCTACTTAGCGGTGAAGCAGCAAATACCAGTTTTGATGTCTTTGGTTTGACCCGGCCGGGGATCGATCTCACGACCTTCCACACTCGAGGCGAGCACGCTAACCATTACACCACCGAGGCGGTTTGCTTAAAAATGAAAACTTACAATTTGCATTGCACTATACAATTGTTGCATTTCATTTGATATGACAATAAGTTACAATACTTATAACACAATTTAGGTTATATCTGGGTCATTTATAAAAGTTGTTTTAATTCGGTTTAATCTGTAATTTTCTAATTAAAACTTTCCATAAAATGTGCATCAAATATACTTTATCATGTGTTAAAAATCTTGAACCTCATAATTTTTAATTAAGACTTTTGATTGTTTGTTTATGTAATCAGAAATTATTAAAATACTTTTCATCTGAAATAGGAGTAACGAAGAAAAATAAAATAATTTAGATTGAAAGTTTACATATCTTTGGTATGGAAATTTGAAAACTTGATCACGATCGGCCAATCAGTGCCAGGAAAATGTAAAACGAAATGTAAATTAGATTATTTCTTAATGACTTCAAGTTTTTAAGAACTACAATCCGCCTTTGCGTTAGTAAACTATGGTTACTTTCATATAAATCAGGGAACCTCAGCTATACATGAATAAATTAATTCGAATTTCCCTTTACAAAGCTAAATGTAGGCTACGATCAGGTAAGTCATAGTAAGCTAGCAGATTAACAAAGATTTTGAGTGATTAAGCTGGATTTTCTGAATAACATCTCACATTTGCAGGGGAAAAAGAACATCTCATAAGTAGCATAAGTAAGCTAAGGCGGCGGTAACCCATAGAGAGCTAACCGATAGTCTAGGTTTTTCCTTGATATTCTATGGTTGCCTGGTTAAGGTTACTTTCGCGCTCCTTATAAATGCTCTCATTATGTCCGGCTTTGTGTTTGGTTTAAAACTGCAAGTGATTAAGTAACCGACATTATTACATGTAAAATACGTTAATTTCATAGAATGTTGAAAATGTTAATATTTTATGGATTTTTGGGATGTTTTTTTTATCATATTGCCCGAATGTGTGTCGTGCAAAATATTCACTCATATGAAGTAACTCATTAGACTACATAATATATTAAAATATTGAGGTGTTAAACGGGTGCAGCCAACTGAAATGGCCAAAATGAGTATAAATCAAATGTTGTTTAACTAACAAAGTTTGAACAATTAAAACAAAAGTTGGCAATTCCTATCAGAATTTTAAACTAAAACTTAAAGACAGGGTATAAAAGTTTGCGACAACATAACAATTTCAACCTATACTTAACATTATTAAAACTACTCATGTGTACAAATTGCAACTAGAGTGAAATAATAATAATTTTGTTATTATACAGGCAAGCTATCGTAAAAGCAGCGACAGCAAGTATCTGTCACGTGCTGAATCTCCAAGTAATCATTATATTCAGGTGTCGATACCTGAAGACCAAAGGGCTAAGGTGAGATATAAATATTATCATACATGTTTTATGAAAATGAAAATATATGTGGAAATTTTCAGAAAGACAGCACTCAAAATACAAGAAAAATGGGGAATTTACAAATCTAGAGGTATTCACAAGGCCTTCAACAAGTGTGGAATGCCTGTTCTTGTGAAAAGCTTTCATTCAACCCAAATAAAAAAAAAATGTGTACGTAAAATAATACTGCTCTAACCAGCATATTATCAAAAGAGTACATGTAAAAAACTTATAACACAAATACAAACCTTTGACGATTATGACTGACTTGGAAGAGGCACATGAAAAATGCACCGATTTTAAACTAGTTAAGGGGGATCCCAACCCTCCACTGACGAGTGGTAAAAGGAAACAAAAAACAGTTACAGACGAACTAAAAAAACCCAAACTGACTAGAAAGTACCTGAATTGCATTCAATATACTAGAAAGATACATGGAAGAAAAAGAATACTTGCAGTTACTACAAGCAAGTTTAGTGTGTGATTCATGAAGATAAGAAACAATATCATAACAGAACATGCAATTGATTATAATCAATTTTCGATTATATTCAAAAAGTGATTTTATATGATATATATTTTCATGTCATGAACACTGTCATAACTGAAGCACGACTCTGTGGAAAGCATATTTTCTGTGTTTCATTTTTCTAGCCTGGACAAAGATTACCATTGGTAATTGAAGCTACAGAACAGTTAACTATTGTAAACTACAAGGTATGAAGTACAATATCGAAACACTGGAAAATGATAAGTTCCGTTAGATAGAAAAATATAACATGACATTTCATACTTAATCTTACATGTCTAATGTCCACATACACATACTACACACAGGGTTTGCACATAGTGTTAAATTAAATAAAATTCGCAATTAACGTACCAATGTTACAGATACAATTAGTCAAGTGTAACTTTATGAAACTTATTTTATTAAAATAAATTGAATTTGAGACTCTATTTAAAATAGCGATTTCTTTGATGCTGTAAATACTCTATTTAAGTAAAATATTTTAAAAATATTTACTGATTGGATATAGTATTTTTCATGAAAATTTAAGTTCATTTTGAAACAATCGATCTGTAAAACCTTAATTACCCCCAAAAAATTTACGCTTACCAGAACTTTTTTTCATACATGTCGGTGCTTAATAATGTTTGGTTTTGATGGTCTAGTGGACAATAAAAAATCGTAACCAAAAGTAGAAGCAGTGGTATTCCACATGGATACAAAGAAGACAAACGTTTTAAGAGTTTTAAGTTTAACATGTATCTTTTAAAGAATCTAGGACTTCAAATGGTTGAGGAGTAGCATTACAGGCAGAGTAATAAATCTCCAGAGGCAAAAATTAAAACTTCAAAATCATGTAGAGAAAACATCCTTACATATATTATCCTTAAAAATGACGTTAAAGTATTTATGTTTGTAATAAGAATACGTAAAGCAGTAAATTTATGATTTAGGTTATCATTTATGACATGGTAAAAAGTAATCACAAATCTAAACTATAAAAATATTGCTTAAAATAGAAATACACAGTCACAAGCAATGCCCCTTTTTAATATTTTATCTTAATGATATGAATGCGTTAAATCAATTTCCAAATTTCAATTTCATATGAGTCTTTGATAAATCCGTCAGCCTGTGCAGAATAACAAACATTAACAAAAATGTATGCATTATGGTAATAGATGACAATATTTACTTGACAGCCCGAACATTTCGAAAAGTCATTTTGAAAAATTATTTGTATTTCAAGAGAAGTTATTTGTATATAAAGGTTTCATCTATGTGAAGAAAAAAACAAGGTACAAGTGAAATTCATAGTATCAAATGCATTGCGCAGCTAACATCCAAAATATATGCAAAGTTATTTTCTCCAAAATTATTTCCGACGATGGAGGCTTGAGCAAGCCCTCTTATTGTTTGCATTCCTGAAATAACATAAATACTGAAAGCATTTGTATTATATATGCAGTCGTTCTTTAACAAAACACATATGTCCCTTATTTTTAAAAAGGATACCAAAGGGCCATGGACCAAAATAAAAATTAAAAAAGCTTATTGTACATGTTGTGCATATACTTACTTTAAGAAACCACTGTATACCAAAATTAAAATCAACATTATGAGGCAATGATAATATCTCCGAATTTTTTTTTATATATATATTTGTTTTTCGAAAATGCGGCGATAAAATATTGCATGTGAGGCAAAACTTGTACATCGTTTTGAAAGACTCTTAATGGCATTGTAATCCTCCTCATGTTTACTCCAAATACAAATCACTGCTTCGTAAATGTAAATTCTCTTTGCGTTTTCGAAGAACTATCTTTCAAGTTTTATTTTTTTAATCATGAGCCAAATACATAACTTTCTCATGACTGGATGACTATTGAAATCATGGTGTAGATTATAATTGGCTCAGTTTGTGTTATCCTTAGATTATCTGAAGGTAATTTTGACACGACTGTGCTGGTTTTGATTATACAAAAATGTGGTTTGAGACAGAATTCAGCCTCAAACCAAACCATCCTAAGCAATTTTGTATAAACATTGGAAAAACATGATGGGGACCACCAAACCTTTTATAGTTTTTTTATGTATACAGAGTATATATAATGAAACTTGGCTATTTTTGCCAGTAATTTTCAGTGCAATTATTTTATTAATATTGCTTCTTAAGAATGCATATCACACTAAACAGAGTAATATAACGTCTAAAGCATGTTAACGCAAGGGATAAATGTAAAAAGTTTTCCATGTATGAACGTTATATTATCTTTATTTTTTTATATACAAATTATGTAGACACATGTAATATTTCTTGGATTTTGTGAAATAAGAAGTTCGAAAAGTATATAGATTGTCTTTACAACCTTTCAAAATGTAGTTTCGTCAAGCACACAGAAATAACTTAACAATTTGAAAATACCTTTTTTAAATGAGTGAAACTCTTTTCAGATATTTTCCAAAGGGGCTCTTGTTACTAAAGGTAGATTCCGTATGGGAAGATCAAAACGACGACGCCAACAAGTCCAAATAACATATGATATGGCACCACAGGCCAAACTGTTGGTATATTATGCGAGAAATGATGGAGAGATTGTCGCTGATGCAATCAGCTTTTCAGTTGCAGACATTTTTGAAAACGAGGTATGATTGTTTTATTTGTACAAGTAAGAATGACACAGATATGGTGAATGATTGTTTTATTTGTACAAGTAAGAATGACACAGATATGGTGATGTCTTTATTTAGACCGATGTCAATACTTACACCAACACTAAGACTAACTCTAATGTGGAAGCAAGAGAATGAAGGATGTTCTCTGCTCATGTTCAGCCATTTTGGTTAGATTTTGGAAATCCTCTCGTTTTATCCATTCTAAAGCATTATTATTATTTGCCCAGTAACCCTTAATTTTCTTTTTTTTAATTTCATTAAACAAACTTAAAAATGCCAAAGTTTTTTATGAAATTTTTCGTCAGTTCTTCCCGGGTTTTAATGAACAAAACCTACAAAGGGATAAACAATGAAAAATCGAAAGAAATCCTTTTCGAGATAAATTGTGAAAAGCTTATATCCACAAAAACTAGCACACTGACCCATAATTTTTTTCTGCTTAATTTTGTTCAAATGTGAAGGATCTTAAAAGCAACAATAAACTTTCGAAAATTGTGTTATTTTTAATATCAGCAGCGAACACCCTGAAACAGGTTAATCAATAGATAATAAGTAGATAGACACGGAAATCTGAGAACATGACAAAGACGAACTACAGCAGAAATCAAATCAAACAAAAAAGACGGTGTTCTTGGAATATTCGGAAGGAAAAATGACCCTGTAGTTGTATATTCGGCGTAACAAGATTTGTATAAAACATCAACATTACAAATGTAGTCTAGATGAAAGGCAGATCAAGGGTTGTGTTGTCTTTGTACTGAATTCCATTTATAAAGAACAATGATGTTTTTTACTTATAGAAATTCCGAATTAATATCCTTTTTACATTTCACATACTTCTTTCAAGATATATTTTTGATGTTGGGCAAAATATGATTTGCATTTATATCTCGTACTTAAATTATTTGTTTCTATATTTAGATTTTTGATTTTAAGAAACGAAAATATTAAAATGGATAAAAATTCATTCTAGATTTTCGGAGAAGTGTTACAACCAAAACTATAAATTTCTTGTCATACGTCAAAATAGAAAACAGAGCTATCAATTTCAATTTCAGTTAGATACACATATCAAGTTTCAAGTTCAATCGTATATTATTTCTTGTAGTTTTCGTGTAGCGCTTGAACAATAAGTTTAAGTATATACGAAAGACACGTTTGGTATTGGGTTATTACTAGAAGTGACAGAACGGCGAATGTCAGTATGAAACCGGACATCAGGCCAAATACGATAATGCAAAAGTATTTACATTGCATAGTATATATAAGTTCAAATTGTAGCTTTGTAGGAAATCGTTTCAGGTATCATTGAAATTTAACAAAGAGACTGTGCAGCCGGCAGAGCAGGTCGAACTAGAAGTCACTGCTGATCCTAGATCATTAGTCAACATTCTGGCAGTGGATAAGAGCATTTTATTATTGAAAACAGGAAATGATATCACAGTTCAAGATGTAAGCATTTAGAATTACAATTATTTTTTTTATAGTTTGTGTTTAAGATTGTATAAATGAGGCACTGTTTGCTGTATTTTAAGATTTCATTGCGTCTCTTACATCAAGTAAAACGAATGTTCAGGATTATTTTTCGTTTTCACTGTGCTATCTCTGTTAGTTTTATCTACTTTGTTTCACCATTCTTTGAAATTTTGTTATGTTCTCTGTTTCCACGATTTTTGTTCCGTTTAGAATGTGAAAACATGATGTCATTGAAAAGGATAATGGCTATAGTAAAAGTAGATGTTGTTTGATAGTTTTCGAAAAAGCCAACCACAAACATGAAAATTACAAACGTCTACAGGTTGCAATAGGGTCTTAAATAATGAACACATATCCACACCCTACTGTAAGCTGAAAGAGGCCTGAAAAATAAAATGTGATGATATTCGAATGTGACAACTATCAGCGATGTAAAGTAATCACAATGTAAAATATAAAGTTTAAACATAAAAACCTAGATCCACTCAAGTACAGGTTTCTAGCTTGAGGCATGCACATAAAGTATGTGGCGAGGGTAAACATGCTAGTGAGTTATCAAACCTCCCCTTAACCTGGGGGAGTGGTATGATAAAACGACAATAAACAAACTTTAGAAAACCAAGTGCACCAGATCTAACTTTTGGAGTCGATACATAATAAGCAAACAATTAAAAAATTGAACAACAAGATGTACCGAACTCGAAAATTACTCGCTGTTTCTAACAAAACATAACACTAAATGAAAAAAAAAAAACATTAAAATTCTAAACGTTATCTCAACATAATATAATAGATTGCTTCTGAATTTGTAGTGTAAGAGTCTGAAATGTCTGTATATTGTCTTAATTTGTCTTGACGGTAATTGTGTTCTGTATACATCGCATGAACAATTTCAAATACAGTTCGTAAATTTAAACATGATTCATAAGGAACAATCTGTAACTTGAATAAACTTATCCAAATGGGTTATCTTTTATAACATTATTTTAAAATCTTATAATATTGTGTTCTTTGGGGTCAACATTTACACCTTAATGAACAGTTAACATCAAAACCAAATTTAAGTCAATATATTTATGTCCATTTTTTGGCATTTTCACAGTAACTTGTTTTTCTCTGCTTAAAATGATACTCTATACTACATCGAGATGGAAGTGTTTTGATTGATATATTAGAGTTATAATGTTCTTTGAAACTGATGATATTTTCTAGTGTTGTTATCAGACTTGAATGACATGACAATAATGACGTTCTGTTTTTCATAAAAAATAGTTATTTCTTTAAATACTAAATTTTTGAAATTACAGAAAAGTACATTTCTTGCATTGTACATCGAAAAAATCTTTATGCTTGTTTGGCTTCTAACTTGTACAACACCTTTTGGATCTCAACTTTTCTAGGTTTTGAGTGAAATCCTGCTGATAAGAGCTGACTCTTTGAAATACAAATACGCATTATGAAATACCCAACAGCAAGACAACATTGGTAATCATGTTTTAAGACAATCAGGTTTATTTTCAGCTGTGTTTGGATTTTGAACTAGCTGTTGGAAAAAATTATTTGTCTTTTCGAGGTTGGAATATCATGTTTTCTCGTGTTGCATTTTTAATTGTTTGTATATTGTGTTTCTACTTCAAGAGATAAATCCCATACAGTAGGATTTTAAAGTATGATTTAAGTCGTTTTGTCACATCATTGTTCGGGGAAGGGTTGATTGTTCACAAACATGTTAACCCCGCAGCAGCCTTTATGCGCCTTTCCAGGCAAGGAATTTGTATCCAGTGGATGTAGTTATTTTGTTTTATTGCTACTTTTTTTACATTGTGAACTTAATCGGCCCATTATTGTTACGTTTGAATGTTCTTTTTATGTTTGGGGCTTTCACAGCTTGCATTAAGGTGTGGATTTTGTCTATTGTTAAAGTAATGTTACTTGTGAATGTATATATTTTATAATTTTGGATGGCCTCAAAAACAGACATTATTTGCTTTGTACCACCTAACTTAGGTATTGGATGAGCTGCGACAGTATAGTAACTATTGGGACTTTCCATCATTTAATTCGTGGGATTTTTGGCTGCCAAGACCGGTTAGTGGAAGAGATGCCTTCTCCATTTTCAACGTAAGTACTGTATATTTGCAATTTTGGTACATGAACATGATAAATTCCTCTTTTGATAATGAATCGTCAGAATCTGAGAAAAATAGTTTTGTAGAAAGTCTGCATTTGTTTTCATGGCTTTACGATACTATATGTAAGTTTTTTTCTCGTTCTGCTTCTTCTTCATTGTCCGGGTTATAACTTTTTTGTCTTATGTCAAATGCTTTTGATAAATATTAAGTATAAAAGTAAATCATATCGAGGCATGTTTGACGCAACTGTTAATGACCTCTGACCTTGTCCTTTGACCTTAATATTGCTTTCATTTCATTTTGTTTCTGTTGTTCCTTTTGGCCATATCAAAAATTAAAAATTTTGAGAAGAAAACACACCTTAAAATTAAAAATATAATGGGACGTAACGGACTCCTTAGCTTAATCAATTGAGCGACATAAAATCGAAAATACATTACTAGTGAAAATTGATGGCATGGCTGGGGTATTGATACCTTGAAGGATAAAAGTGAAAGATCAGTAAGGAAAGCATTTCTTTATAATGCTTGTTTGATCAGTATTTCAACACTTGAAACAAACATAAAATCTGTTTAATCCAAATACTGAATTGCCAGAGTCCCTAATATTGTTATATATACATACACAAATTATCAAAAGGTCATATTGACTGGAATGTTAATAAATACATTAATAATTAATTCTGTAAAAGTGGTAGAAATTATCGTTCATAATTGTATAAATAATTTTTCTTTTTTAGAATGCTGGAGTCTATGTGTTAACAGATGCCATATTGTTCCAATACATACCACCTCTTCGACGTAAGTTTATTTCATTACAATTTCTATGAATCGACAAAATTGAAGTACGATAAACGGTTTCTTTAAATCATGTTGTAAAATTGAACAGTAGGTTATCGATATTTAAAGGGTTTCTGTCTATTCATTGGAAAGATTTTTATAAGAGCACATCAGTAGGGAAACATTTTAAGAATTTATTGTACTGCAGATGTTTCACAACACATTTCACTTATTTCTGGATTTATCATAAAACAGTCAAAATTATGTTATTTTACTGCCCTGATGGCCACCCGGTTATAGCAGTAGGCTGTTTGGTTTGTAAAATCCCTGCTAATGCCGTCAATTAGTCGGCCGGAATTTATAAATACCCGAACACCACGAGGAAATCCGGCTTTAGGAAAAAGTCTTCTTTTCCCCAGGGGAAGAAACATTTCTAGAGGGGCGTTGCTTGTTAAAGATGTATAAAGTCTCAACTGTTCTCGTACGGGAACGTATCCGCTGTGTAACATTGTTGAGAGAATGTCACGCACACGGCACGTCAAAAAACTCTTTGCAACAGCTGGTAATAAGTAGTCGTTGGTGATGAAATCACTGTGTTAACATGAACTTTGCTGGAATGATTGCGAGATGGCCTTTTTCTTCACTGTTCAGATAGACCGGCATTCCAAACGGCCAAGATGGATGCCAGCACCGAACTTCACTTAAAACATTCTTGTCTGAACTTCCGAGCCGATAGCCACCAAATATTGGTGAAATGGTCTTTTACGGACCTCTTAAAAAATTAAGACCTGCATCCCAACCAGCCTACCTAGATGACTTTCACAGTCAACCTTATTTTAACATAGGAGAAATTAACTTTAAAATCTCATGTCTTAAATTATTATACCATTTGCAAACGTTGGTAGAATAGTCTGCATCCAAAATTACGGCCTGCATCCCTGGCTGGCAACTATGTTGGCCGCTTCAATTTGATTGAAGATTTGTCTCTAAGGGAAATTCGTTTTATAATCTCTGAATTTGGTTTTGGAGGAGGTAATAGTGAATGAGCATCGCCTTTAAGGACCCGAAGCAAGTTCCCTGAAACCTGGTGCTATTGGCTAATTAGACTTTGAAGTGAGATGTTTCTTTTTGAGAGCTAAATTTACGATTTGGATTTCATCAATGATATGATTATATGGATTCATCAACATCTCAACTTGAGGTTTTCTCATCTTTCTATACAAATAAAATCTTACCATTCAAATGCTATGATTGTCAACTTCTCAGTAAATTTAGAATATAAGAAAAAATTGTATATAAAACTGGTATGGCTGAAGTCGAACATATATTAAATAAGAGATATTGTTTTATTCTAACTCTGACAATAAAAGTCAAGGAAAACATTAAATTGTACTGATTGCCTTGTGGTAAAAGAATTTGAGTGTTGGCTTGATAAATGAAAATTAATTCTAGTCACCTCAAATATTATACACAAACATTGCATCGTTTCAGCTGTCTTTTTTAATGATGTTGCAAAAAGTAATGCAGTTGGAGGCTCTGGAGGCGGTGGGTTGGCAGTACCAAGTAGGACACGATCTTACTTTCCTGAAACTTGGCTTTGGGTAAACAAGACAACCAGGTGAGAGCTTGTAATATCTTAAGAAAAACGTTTATTTCGAGAACGCATCATTACTTGAAGTTATATGCGCCATTACCATTAGGCTTTATTATACGAACAATGTATGGCTTTATGAAATATCTGCAGTGAACCAAATAGTTTGCAAATAGTTTTATGAGCAAATCACAATATTAGCATGTAAATTATTATAATGTTTATACCCGATTTTTCATTTATTTCTTCACATCGGTTAACGATTATTTGTTTGGTGTTATTAAAATTTCTATTCACGTAGAAAATGTATATCACATTCACAATATCTACTCAATATTGGTACGCTTGTATTTTGAAACCACTGGGTACATGCCCCTGCTGGTTGATCAGAGGTTTCCGAGTGTATATTAACCAACCCAATTGTTAAACTTGTCTGATATAAACATTATCAAACACTGTTTTACAGAAATTTGCTGCATTTGTTTAAATTCTAAAGCACTGAAAATAAAGCAAGGGTTCGATATGTATTGCACCAACTATTTGTCCCGCTGAATTTGGCTTTCTATCCAATCTGGTTGGTTTGAGTACTTCTTTGACTATCTTTTGATCCTAATGCTAATGCTGAGAGGGTACAAATAGCATTGCAAACAAGCATTGTGTCGCATATTTGGTTTCTTAGAGTATGAATTGGAAACTGACACAAAATGCCCTCTTCGAAGTACTTTGATAGAATATGTACACATCCCAGTAACCGATAGACACCATATTGGGAGGACATTATATCCTTTGGCGTAAAAAAGAGAAACCAACAGCTTTTGCCTCGATGTATCTGCCCATCCTGAAACAGAAGACCAAGGGTCTCGGATTGGAAGGAGTTCACTTACATACAACTTTATATGGTATTATGATTCTTCTGGTTATTATGTAGAACATTCAGTAAATACTTGATGTCACTTACCATTTTAAAGTAAATTTCTGATAGTTTTCATTTGATTTTAGTATAATAAATATGTTTATAAAAGTTGAACAAAGCAAATACCTTTTTAAATTAATAATATACTCGTGAAACATAGTTTCCTTTATATTTGATAATTTTATTTTGAACTCGCATAAGTACTATTATTGTTTTCATGTAAAGAAACCCTGTTTGATATTACATGTAAGCAGTCAATTTTGTGAATGGCAACTTACTTATTTCTCCGTTTTGACCCCAGAGGACGGAATAGAATAAAAGGCCGTTCTGTTTCTTCGCCTGCAGACAGAACCAATTCCAAAAGTGCATCTTTTGGTTCGAGCGGGATGAATAGATACTCTAACTCAACTTCGTAAAGGTTGTGCCGCGGAAAGATTAGGAACTATATACCTCAATCCTGAAGAAACTAGTCCTCTAAAAGGGGTGTTCCTGGTTGTGTGGATATATAAATTCACAGTCCGTCCGGTGAGAGACGTAAAAGAGTTAAGAAATGTCACGTTAAAGACCCCTTTTAACAGCTCATTTTGAATGGTCAGTAGGCGACCAGCTACAAGGCTAAATTGTCCTTATCCAACCCTAAATGTTACCATTGGCAGTCTAAAAGGCCCCTCTCTTACTGGTCCCGTCACAGTTTATATATTGATTTATTGGTTTTTAACTTGTTCCCGTCCTGCATGTGGCTATAATTTTGCCCGCTGGACTTACGCAGCAATCAATCTGTTAATCAGTCAATCATTCAATCATGTTAACGTGTTGAATACACAAACATTACACCTAGTTTAGCCCAATATAAGTACGGAATTTTGGAGGTTGGACCACTCACAAACTGGTTTAATACCACCACAATGAGCCTGTCCAAAGCCAGGAACATATAGTCCATTATGGTATGGACTCTTGGTCATTATCGAAAACTGTAAAGGGACATGTAAAAGTTTAAATTCGACTGTCATTTGGTGGATGGGTGTCTCATGCATATTTATGCCACATCAATTTTGATAAAATTAGTTTCAAGTCAAAGTTTATTTTATTCTTTTTGTGTTACACACATTGGTTTTTTTTTATCGCAGCTTATTAGAATTTTTTTAATTACACCAGGCAAACAAAAATTACTTATTTAGATAAATAAAATTACAACGTTTATGTTTTTAATCGTTTTTATAACTAAATTTAAACAAACAGTGAGGAAAGACAAGTTTTGTGAAATCCAGTACTTTGCATCGCGATTAATAATATAATCAAGAAATTTAAAATCTAATGCTATCTTCGAGTTGTTATTGTTGGTTTTGAAATCAACTTTGGAAAGGTTTCACTGGACTACTTATGGAGCACTGTCTAGAAGAAATATTGCATATCGTTGAAACAGATTAATAATTAAAGAGAAACTGTGACAAAATTAAGGATACAATTTAATGTCCAAGTGCTTTTAAACTTTTAACTAAAAAGCTTTTAATTATTTACACGCTTTTCACTGTAAAGTTGTACATAAAAATATTAGATATACCTTATGTTTATTTCTCGTTATCTTCTAAAATAGTTCTACTTAAATCGGCGATGAATTGTACTTCTGATTGTTAACCTTACTCTGTATAATGTTTTTTTGGAAATTTCAAATCTATTTCTTTAAAATATTTTACTTATTTTTGTCCAAAAGTAGAACACAGTGAGTCCTCCAATAAAATATCAAAATAAAAGTGCTTCCCTCACCAGATATTTTTCAGGCAATTTAAAATGTTTTAAATGGGGAATTTTTTTTTGTCTTCAAAAATGCTCAACTTTCAAAATGGGATGATATAAAGAAATTTCTGGTAAAATTTTAACAAAGTTTTATTATAACTATATTTCAAGTTATATTATCTCTATTGGCATTCTACAGGACTTTTTGTAAAACCCGGCAAAAAGAGTTATTGCCCATTTACATTGTAAATCCCATGGAGATTTTTCTTATGTTTCTGGTTCATTTACCATTGAAAAGAATAGAAAAACTAAAATAGTTTCTGTTAAGACTCTCCAGGATACATCTTTTTATTAAATGTAATTGGGATTAAACAATGATGACACCTTTTACTCTTGAGAAGTGAAATTTGCAGGCATCAAGGTATTTTGGTATATTTCCATTAGAAGAGTTGTGCTAAAGTATTCTTTAAAGTTTTTTCGATTTGATATAGACCGTTTTGTGAAATATATGGACGCATGTGGCATACTAAAGCCAAAACTTTTTCCTTTACTTAATTAAAAAAATGACTAAAATGTTTTCAAAGAAAATTCAATCGGTAAGTCATTTTTGCAAGATTGAATTTAATTCTAAAGAAACACGTATGTTTCAATAAACTCCACCAACATTAATTATATGTACCAAAAAATCACGAGATATTTTTATAATATAGAATTTTTTAAAATTTTATATGGTAAAACTATTATTTCTTAGTGAACGTTTCCATTGTACAATTTGTCGAATGATTAGACTTTCTATTTTTACATAGTTTAGTTACGTAACTATTTTTTTAGAATAGTAACAAGGAAGCAGCAAATTGGCACATGAGATGTGATTTTAACGTTCTATAATGTTGTAAATAATGTCACAAAATATGATGAAAATCCAAGTAAACTGATGGTGATACGCTATATGCACATTTCAAAGAGTAGCCTGTCGACAGTAGCATTACAGTAGCATTACAACAGAAACCTAGGAAGTCCGAGATCCAAACAGAGTAAAAGAAATATTCAAATCAATACATATCGAAAAAGGAAGCCAGGTCCAATGGTAGCGACAACTGCTTGGTGCAATACGTTTTTTTAAGCATTCCGCATTTTCAGTACTTTTGTATATTGAATACCAAAAGCTAATCAATACCAACTTTCATTTTACATGTTCAAGTGATAACGGTATAGCTACAATAACAGCCACAGCACCAGACACCATAACACAGTGGATAACTTCAGCTTTTGCAGTAAATCCAACGACTGGTTTGGGAGTTGCAGCTGAGATGGCAAATGTAAATACATATTAATGACATACCTATAACATTCGATAGTAAATGATATATGTTGATATATATTTTTATGATGTTAAAAGTCAAACGTTTGTATTTATCAGTGGGAATGTAAGGCATGTTCGTTTAAAGTAATGAGACACGTAGTGAAGGAAAGAGAATTAAAGCAGGACTTAATGGATTTAATTTTATTGCAAAAGATTTAGAGCTGCTCACAAACAATGGCAATGCAAGTCTATCGATTTGTTTAAGTACATGTACAATATCAAATGAATGTCTGAAAATAAAGAAAAAATCGAGATTCTTGTTTTCATACATGTTTGTTTGTTTGTTTGATTGGGGTTTAACGCCACTTATAACAATATTTGAGTCATATCGCGTCCGTCAGTTTTACTGGTGGAGGAAGCCGGAGTACCCGGAGAGAACCATCGACCTTGGGCAGGTAACTGACACACCTTATCACGTGCGATGCGAGTTAAACGCAACCCGTTTT